>JAUPTC010000090.1:0-107116 GCA_030762895.1 Sophora flavescens | reverse complement strand
GTAGTACTAGGATGGGTGACCTCCGGGAAGTCCTTGTGTTGCACCTCTTTTTCCAACAACTTTATCGGCCGACCCAGAGCATGGCTCCGGAAAGTCGGGGTTGCCAAAACACTGAAGGCGGGGAGACCGTGAACGGCCTCAAGGACGCCCGCCCGATCGGCGGTGCGGGACCCTCCGGGACATGGAAATGCCAAACCCAGCGATACATACCCACCGGAAGATGCCGAAAAAGTTGGAAACAGTGTCAAATGAATTTTAAAAAATATCGGACCCACGGTCGTCAAAGCCGCACCCGTCCTGGTAATTATGAGGCGGAGAAATTACTTTGAAAATAGGAAAAGTAGCCGGGGCGGTGTCGTTTGGCCGAGATCGGGTGGTGCCCATGGGTCCAACGGAGCAATGGGCCTCGTTCCTTGGATTTTTACCTACCACCCTGCCAAAATTCAGGTCATTCGGAGCACATGAAAAGAAATCTGGTAATTACCGGCATGTCCCTGATGTCTCGGAATCCCCATCCGGAAGCGGAGATTGATCTGAACAGGTGGGGTTTCGGAAGCTAGGCACGTCGCGGTAAGTAAGCGTATATAGGATTTGATTGCTCGTAGACTAACATGTGCGATCATACCAATGATAATGCACCGGATCCCATCAGAACTCCGCAGTTAAGCGTGCTGGGGCGAGAGTAGTACTAGATCGTGTTGCACCTCTTTTTCCCAACAACTTTATCGGCCGACCCAGAGCATGGCTCCGGAAAGCCGAGGTCGCCAAAACACCGAAGGCGGGAGACCGTAAACGGCCTCAAACGAGTGCCCCCGCGGATCGGTGGTGCGGGGCCCTCCGGACCGCGGAAATGCCAAACCCCAGCATAAAGACCCACCGGACGATGTCGGAAAAGTTGAAAACAGTGTCAAATGAATTTTAAAAAATATGGGACCACGACTGTCAGAAAGCCGCACCTGTCTTGGTAATTATGATGCGGAGAAAATACTTCGAAAATAGGAAAAGTGGCCGAGACGGCGCCGTTTTGCTAGAATCGGGTGGTGCCCAAGGGTCCAACGGACCAATGGGCCTCATTCCTTGGATTTTTTCCTGCCACCCTTCCAAAATTCAGGTCATTCGGAGCACGTGAAAAAAAATCTGGTAATTACCGTCATGTCCCTGATGTCTCGGAAGCCCCATCCGAAGCGAGCTCGGACCGGAACCCGGGGGGTAACTAAGCTCGACACATCGCGGTAAGTTAGCGTATAAAGGATTTGATCGCGTGTAGACTAACAGGTGCGACCATACCAGCAGTAATGCACCGGATCCCATCAGAACCCCGCAGTGAAGCGTGCTGGGGCGAGAGTAGTACTAGGATGCGTGACCTCCTATGAAGTCCTCGTGTTGCACCTCTTTTTCCCATCAACTTTATCGGTCGACCCAGAGCATGGCTCCAGAAAGCCGGGGTCGCCAAAACACCGAAGGCGGGAGACCGTAAACGGCCTCAAACGAGTGACCCCGCCGGTCGGCGGTGCGGGGCCCTCCGGACCGCGGAAACGCCAAACCCCAGCATACATACCCACCGGAAGATGCCGAAAAAGTTGGAAACAGTGTCAAATGAATTTTAAAAAATATGGGACCACGACTGTCAGAAAGCCGCACCCGTCCTGGTAATTATAGGCAGAGAAAATACTTTGAAAATAGGAAAAGTGGCCGGGACGGTGTTGTTTGGACAAAATCGGGTGGTGCCCATGGGTCCAACGGAGCAATGGGCCTCGTTCCTTTGATTTTTTCCTACCACTCTGCCAAAATTCAGGTCATTCGGAGCACGTGAAAACAAATCTGGTAATTACCGGCATGTCCCTGATGTCTCGGAAGCCCCATCCGGAAGCGGAGCCTGACCGAAACCCGAGGGGTAACGGAAGCTCGGCACGTCGCGGTAAGTAAGCGTGTAAAGGATTTGATCGTGCGTAGACTAACATGTGCGATCATATGATGACAACCAAATGGTGAGGTTGCCTTTGATGATCTTTTTGGTTGAATTTTTAGACACAAATTCGTGTAACACTTTGTAACCAAGATTAAAGTGAAGAAAGAAATAAAATGGATGAGTAAGAAGATGATGATGGCGCCACAAAACAAGAGTTTTAATAAGCCAAGTGAGGTTCGCCACAAGAATCTTGGATTCTTGATAAGAACAATAGTTTGGTTCATCCAAGAACCTAGGAGAACAAAATTCTCACAAAATGGATTTGATCCAAAAATAACATCAAAGTTACCATTTCATGTGTTTGTCACAAATTACATATAGTTGAGCAGCCAACTTTTGGGCTTCCAAAACCAAACCATAACCCCCACTTAATTGGCCTAATTCATGACCTTAAACACTCACTTATTCCCACTTAACTCAGCCATCATAACATGAGTTAATTTGCCTAAAAACCCTCATAATGTAGCCACCAAATCATTCAACTCAGCCATAAGACTATGAAGGTTACGCCCCCCCTCTTCTTGACTCTTCATCCCCCTAATTATGTGGTGGTTACACTTGCTTCTCACATTAAAAGTGTAACCCCCCATAATTTATACAATTTATCAAAATATCAACACACTAGTTTAGGAGTTCTTATAGCATGCAAGCTAAAGATTCCTCCCACTAAGACAAATTCGTTTTCCATCACGGATTACAAGTTGGCTGCCCAAAAAACATCACTTAGTAATTGGGCTCACTCATAAAACCCATTTACACTTATTGAATTAAAATAAACAACTAAAATTGGACTCTTCTTCATGTTACACGCCCCTCTTGTCATGGATCCTTTAGTTGGATAATGTAAGTTAATAATTTGGGCTTCATTCCATCCAATCTTGAATTTGGGCTTGCTTCCATGATGAGAACCATAGTTTGCATTAACACTTGTTGGGCTTTCTTGGTTGTAACATTTGTCATTGGCCCACCAAATCCTTGGCTAGCTTCTTGAACCATACTCCAAATTGGGCTCATATCATTCCCTCCTTCTTTGAGTGAATTCGACCTCGAATTGAAGTCTTCATCACCAAAATTAGTCATTTTGGTTGCATCCATGTGTTCTCCACAATCACATTGCCATAGGGTGCTTTATTTGCAATGAAATTACAAATTTTCTGCAAAAAGTTACAACACCACTAGACAAAGAAAGATCATTAGAAGCATTAGCAATTAAATTAAAATTGTCGCAATAAAAAATGAATTGTGGCTGCCTTGAAATCAAAGCCTCCTTCTCTTCACTTTTTGGTGCCAAACAACTCCCTTTTTTGTCACTAATTTTCACTATATTTTCCTCATTATTTTTCTCTTGATCACTTTTTTTTTTCAATTGTTTTCTCACTTTTTTTTCAATCTTTTTCTCACTTTTTTTTCAATCTTTTTCTCACTCTCTTTTTCAATCCTTTTCTCACTCTCCTTTTCTTTCTTTTTCTCACTCTCCTTTTCTTTTCTCTCTTGCTCTCTTTTTTCTCTCATTCTTATTTGATCCTCACTAACTTGCTTTGGAGATAAAGGAGAAAGAATGACCTTTCGGTCTTGATGCATGAAGGTAAACTTATTTGAGAACCCATCATGGATGGCCTTTTTGTCATATTGCCAAGGCCTTCCCAACAACATATGGCTTGCCTCCATAGGCACCACATCACAAAGTACACAATCTTCATACTTTCCAATTGAGAATGGAACCTCTACTTGTTTGTTCACAACCATTTCCCCAACCTCACTTAGCCATTGAAGCCTATATGGCCTTGGATGTGCCTTAGTAACAAGATTCAATTTGGACACCAATCTAGTGCTTAAAAAATTGGCACAACTCCCACCATCAATGATTAGAGAACATACCTTTCCTTGAATTAGACATCTAGAATGAAAGATATTCTCCCTTTGGCTCGCCTCATGATCCTTGACTTGACTTCCCAAAAGCCTTCTTACCATGAATAAGTCTCCCTCCAGAATTTCTTCTCCTTTTTCACTCTCCTCACTTGAAGCTTCGCTTTGTGAGACCACTTCACAGTTCCTTGCCACCATTGTCCTCTTTGTTGGGCATTGGGACGCAATATTCCCATGGCCTAAGCACTTGAAACACTTCATATCACGGCTCCTAGAACTTGTTTCCATTGGCTTCTTTCCTTGAGGGGTGCTCTCGGCCTCTTTAGAAAATGGTGCACCCTCCTTCTTTGAATATTCCTTCCAATTTGAGGATGGATATTTGGAAGATGAAGAAAAAGAATATTTGGACTTTCTCCTCTTAATTTGTTGCTCCACCTTAATCGCTTGTTGAACCAAATATTCAAGCTCCACATAATTTTGTAACTCCACTATGTCTTGAATATCTTGATTCAAGACATGTAAGAACCTTGCCATGGTAGCCTCCCTATCTTCTTTAAAATTTGACCTAAGTAAGGCCAACTCCATCTCCTTGAAATATTCATCAATGCTTTTGGTCCCTTGGGTAAGCCTTTGTAACTTGTTGTGAATATCCCTTAGATAATGATTTGGGACATACCTCTTCCTCATGACAAATTTCAACTCCTCCCAAGTGTCTATGGGCTCTCTTCCATGTCTTCTCCTTTCTTTTTGTAGTTGGTCCCACCACACAAGGGCATATTCCTTGAACTCAAGGGTGGCTACTTTCACCTTCTTGCTTTCATTGTATGAATTACAATCAAAGACTTGTTCTATTTTTAGCTCCCACTCCAAGTAAGCCTCCGGATCATTCTTCCCAATAAAGGAAGGAACTTTGATTTTGACCCCTTCAAGTCCTCTATCACGTCTCTCTCCCCTATGTCCTCCTCTTCTATGTCGTCCTCCTCTAGGCCTTCCTCTTTCACTATCATAGTCACTTGAATCGTCACGGTGTAGGTTAGCAAGTTGTCTCTCATAATTGGCTTGCATTTGCTCCATTTGTCTTTGAAGAGCTTGGACTTGATGGTCCATCCTAGCTTGAAGAGTGGCTGACCTTGGAGATAATGGTGGACTATCCTCATTGTTGGCCATGATTTGAGTAGAAGAGTTTGTGTTTCCTCACTACACTCCCTCACTAGTTCACACAATGGATTTTTTTTTCACTCTTTTGGCTTTTTCCACACAAAAATGTATTTTGGACACTCTTGCCTTTCTCCTCTCAAATGTTATCCTTTAGTTCTTAGAAGAGTCAAATACAAAAACCACACAAAAATCCAAAAAAATTCAAGTAACAAAAATCACAAAACTTATCAAAACAAAGGAAACAAAAGGAAATGCTAGAAAGGCAAAGCTTTGGAAATAAGAACAAGGAAGAAGGGAAATATTTTTCTTTCTTTTCTTTTTTTTTTTCAAGAACACAAATTGCTCAAATAGACTTTTCTCTTCCTTTTTTTTTATTTTTTTTCCTTCAAGATTTCACGCATAAATTTTTTTTTCTAATAATTTGTGCAAATTTTTTTTTTTTCAAACTTTGAAGAAGAGAATCACACTTGAAAACTTGTTTTTGAGCAAGAACAACAATACGAAATTTTCCCTTCACAAATAGAATCAAAGTGTAATTTTTTTTGGATAGTTTGTTGGTTTAAAAGAAGAAAGGGAGAAGATGAAGAACAAAACTCAGAAATTCAACCAAAGCCTAAGCTTTGATACCACTTGATGACAACCAAATGATGATGGTAATGGGTTAACCATGGGATCATGGTGTGAGGGTCATGGGTTAACTATGGGATCATGGCGTGAAGGTCATGGGTTAACCATACGATCATGGCGTGACGGTCCTGCGTAAACCATGGGATCATGGCGTGAGGGGCACCGGTTAACCATGGTGATGACAACCAAATGATGAGGTTGCCTTTGAATGATCTTTTTGGTTGAATTTTTAGACACAAATTCGTGTAACACTTTGTAACCAAGATTAAAGTGATGAAAGAAATAAAATGGATGAGTAAGAAGATGATGATGGCGCCACAAAACAAGATTTTTGATAAGCCAAGTGAGGTTCGCCACAAGAATCTTGGATTCTTGATGAGAACAATAGTTTGGTTCAACCAAGTGATGACAACCAAATGGTGAGGTTGCCTTTGATGATCTTTTTTGGTTGAATTTTATGAATTTATTTGCGGAACAATTTTTGAGATTAAAATAAAGGGAAGAAAAGAAACAAATGGATGGAGAATAGAGATGGTGATGGCGCCACAAACTAGAGAGTTTGATAAGCCAAGTGAGGTTCGCCACAAGAATCGTGGATTCTTGATAAGAACAAGATGGCTCAACCAAGAACCAAAGAGAGACAATTCCCTCACAAATGGATTTAATCCAAATTCAACATCCAAGTTATTATTCAACATGAAAATGGAGTGTTCAAATAGAGTATTAGGCTGCCAACTTTTTGGCTTCCAAAAGATATCATAACCCCCACAATAATTAGCCTAATCATGTCACTAAATGACTCACTAATTCCCTCCTTAACTCAGCCTCTAATGGTGAGTTTATTATTCTCTCATAACCATCATTATGTGGCTGCCACACTTTACTTCTCATATTAAAAAAGTGTAACTCCCACATAATTAACAAAACAATAAACAAACTAATAACTTATAGGAGTTACTATTGGCATGCAAACCAAAGATTCCTCCTACTAACCTATGTAATTTCGTGCTCAACATGAGATTAAATGGGCTTGACCCAATTGCAACTCTAACAAACTTGGATACACTCAAATAACCCATTACACTTATTGAATTAAAACAAAACAAGTAAAATCTGCTCATAACTACTTAGGCATGTTCATGGGTCTTCTAGTTGAATGAGATAAGTTATCAATTTGGGCTCCATTCCACTTGGCCTCATTCTTGGGCTTGCTTCTATCAAAATAGCCACCATGTAATTAAAAGCTTGTTGGGCTTTCTTGTATCTAACTCTTGTCATGGGCCCACCAAGTCCTTGATTTGATTCTTGATCTAGGGTCTTCATTGGGCTCATATCATTCTTGTTGGAAATTAGACTTGCCCCCCCATGGCTCATATCATACCCTCCTTCTTTAAGAAAATTCGTCCTCGAATTTATGACTTCAATCCCAAGCATGTTATCAAATCTTGTGTTAAGATATCCATACTTTTGGGTAACCATGCAAGTTCCCAAGCCATGGAGTACCTCCCTTGGGATGAACTCTTCCATTACATCGGTTGTATCAAATTTAAGTTCATAATATATTTCAATAGGAGGTAAAGCATGAGTAGGTGCTTTATTGAGACTTTTGGAATCCTTGAAAGTTTCCCAACCATGGGGTACTTCCTTTGGGATGAAATCTCCAAATTTCTGCAAAAGAGTTACAACACCACTAGGCAAAGAGAGATCATTAGAAGCATTGGAAATTAAACAAAAGTCCTTGCAATAAATTATGCATTGGGGCTGTCTAGAAATCAAAGCCCTCTTCTCCTCACTTTTTGTTGCTAAAGAACTCTCTTTTTGCTCACTATTTTTCTCTTGCTCATCATTCTTCTTTTCAGTCTCTTTTTCTTTTTCCTCTTGATTATCACTCTTCTTTTCACTCTCTTTTTCTTTTTCCTTTTGATCATCACTTTTCTTTTCACTCTCTTTTGCTTTTGCCTCATTCTCTTGTTTTGCTTTCTCTCTCTCTTTCTTCTCATTATCTTTCTTGTTGGAGTCTTCCACCAACTTCTTCACATGGTCTTCAAAACTTTCCATTTGTCTTTTCATTCTTTCCTCTTTTCTCACTCTCTTTTGTTTGTTCTCTCTCATCCTCTTGTCACGTCTCTCATGCATTTGCCGGATCCACTCTTCAACCTCTTTCCTGTGTTCTTGCACATAGTCGAAATTTTCAAATCGCAACATAGCAAAAAGAAGAAAAGGAGAAAGGTAGAAGAAGAACAAAACTCAAAATTCAACCAAAGCCTAAGCTTTGATACCACTTGATGACAACCAAATGGTGAGGTTGCCTTTGATGATCTTTTTGGTTGAATTTTATGAATTTATTTGCGGAACAATTTTTGAGATTAAAATAAAGGGAAGAAAAGAAACAAATGGATGGAGAATAGAGATGGTGATGGCGCCACAAACTAGAGAGTTTGATAAGCCAAGTGAGGTTCGCCACAAGAATCGTGGATTCTTGATAAGAACAAGATGGCTCAACCAAGAACCAAAGAGAGACAATTCCCTCACAAATGGATTTAATCCAAATTCAACATCCAAGTTATTATTCAACATGAAAATGGAGTGTTCAAATAGAGTATTAGGCTGCCAACTTTTTGGCTTCCAAAAGATATCATAACCCCCACAATAATTAGCCTAATCATGTCACTAAATGACTCACTAATTCCCTCCTTAACTCAGCCTCTAATGGTGAGTTTATTATTCTCTCATAACCATCCGATGCGAGCCCAATACCAATGAAGCCCAATTTGGACCAAGAGGCCATTCAAGGCCTAGGAGGCCCAATGACAAGAGCAAGAGCTAAGAGGGCCCAACAAGCCCTAAGTCAAATGATTGGACTCCTAATGGAAGCAAGGCCCGAGTCAAATGATGAAGAGCCCAAATGGATTAATGTGATCATCCAAGAGGAAGGCCCAAATGAAAAGGGGGTGTATGAAGAAGAAACAAGTGGGGCACATATGTGAGTCAAGGCCCAATTTTATGTTCAAATTCAATTGAATAAGTGGAGAATCATGCAAGTAGGACCACATGCATGTTCTACACGAATTTAGGGGAATTGTTTTTCTATTTTGAATAAAGTTGTAACTTGTGGGAGTTACATTTTAATGTGATAAGAAAGTGTAACCCCCCCCCCCCCCACAATTATGAGTCTTTTATGCACATGTTTTTTTTTGTCTTGGTGGCTGCCATAACACTTTTGTGGCCATTCAAAAGGTTGTCTTAATGTGGGTAATTAGTGTCATGAATAGGCTAATCAATAAATGTGGGTAATTAGTGTCATGAATAGGCTAATCAAATGCTATTTTCGTTTTTTTTCTTGGATGCCAAAAGTTGGGCAGCCTACACTATTTGTAAAGCATGAAACACCTTGGAAATGGAACTTTGGATGTGATTTGGAATTTTCCATTGTTAGTGAGCATTGTTCTCCTAAGTTCTTGGTTGAACCAAGGTTTCTATCCTTATCAAGAATTCCAACATTCTTGTGGCGGATTTCATTTGGCTTATCAAACAAATCCTTATTTGTTTGTGGCGCCTTCACCCATCTTCTACTCTTTCCATTTTCTTCTTTTATTCTTCAATTCTTGTTTTGGTTACAATTTGGAATCATCTCACTTTGAGTTTTAATTTGAAAATTGCACAACACCTAACAAGATTTCAATCAAATAGATCATAACAAGGCAACCCCATCTTGGTTGTCATCAAGTGGTATCAAAGCTTAGGCTTTGATTGAAATTGTGTTGTGTTCTTCTTTGTTCTTCTTCTTCCCCATTTTTCTTCGTTTCTTTCAAAACCAAAACCACAAAAAAAATTACTACTTTGATTCAGTTTTGGAAGGGAAAATTTTTCGTGGCTATTGTTTGATCATACACAAGTGTTCTTCTCTTGTTGAAAGTAAAAAATAAAAAAAATAAAAAATAAAATAAAATCTGGGCAAAAAAAAAAATTCGAATATTACAAAAAAAAAAAAGTGTTCTTGAAGTGTTGAGAAAAGAGAAGAGAAAAGAAGTTTCCAATTGATCAATTAGTGTTCTTACAATTTTTTCCCTTCTTCCTTTTTTTTTTCATTTCCAAATCTTTTCCTTTCTAGCCTTTCTTTCTTTGTTTCCTTTAGTTTGATAAGTTTTGTGATTTTTGTTACTTGAGTTTTGGAAATTTTTGTGTTTTTGACTTGATTCCTCTAAGAACCCAAGGAGAACATAGAGTGGAAAAAGGCTTGAGAGATAAATTACATCTTGTGTGGAAAAAGCCAAAAAGAGTAAACAAAAAAAATACACTTTTGTGAGAAAAGAGAGGGAGTGTTGTGAGGACAAATTACATTTTCTACTACTCAAATGGGTGATAGTCCACCATTGTCACCAAGGACAGCCACTCTACATGCTAGAATGGCCAATCAAGTTCAAGCACTCCAAAGACAAATGGAGCAAATGCAAGCCAACTATGATAGACAACTAGCCAACCTTCAACGGGATGACTCTAGTGGCTATGATAGTGAAGAAAGAGGGAGGCCAAGAGGAGGAAGACCTAGAAGAGGAGGCCATAGGGGAGGAAGGCGTGATGAGAGGATTGAAGGGGTTAAAATCAAAGTTCCTTCCTTTTTTGGAAAGAATGACCCCGAAGCTTATTTGGAGTGGGAGCTTAAAATGGAGCAAGTCTTTGATTGTAACACTTACAATGAAAGAAAGAAAGTGAAGGTGGCAGCCTTGGAGTTCAAGGAGTATGCACTAGTATGGTGGGATCAATTCCAAAAGGAGAGGAGGAGAATTGGAGAGGAGCCAATTGAAACTTGGGAAGACATGAAAATTGTAATGAGGAGGAGATTTGTCCCAAAGCACTACCAAAGGGACATTCACAATAAATTACAAAGACTCACCCAAGGTTCTAAAAGTGTGGATGAGTACTTCAAGGAGATGGAGTTGGCCTTACTAAGGTCAAATTTTGAAGAAGACCGTGAAGCAACTATGGCAAGGTTCTTTCATGGCTTGAACCAAGAAATTCAAGATGTGGTGGAGTTGCAAAACTATGTAGAGCTTGAAGATTTGGTGCAACAATCAATTAAGGTGGAGCAACAATTAAAGAGGAGGAAATCCAAATATTCCTCTTCATCATCTTCCAAATTCCCATCTTCAAATTGGAAGGACAAGCAAAAGAAGGAGGGTGCACCAAGCAAGGAGGCCGTGAGCACCTCTCAAGGCAAGAAGCCCATGGAGCCAACCACAAGGAGCCGAGATGTCAAGTGTTTCAAGTGTCTTGGTCATGGCCACATAGCCTCTCAATGTCCAACCAAGAGAACTATGGTGTCCATGAATGGTGAAGTGATGTCTCAATCCGAAGCTTCAAGTGGAGAGGGAAGTGAAGAAGAAGTGTTCATGCCGGATGGTGACTTACTTATGGTGAGGAGGCTTTTGGGAAGTCAAGTGAAGGAACATGAAGCTAGCCAAAGGGAGAACATTTTCCACTCTAGATGCCTAATTCAAGGTAAAGTTTGTTCTCTAATAATTGATGGAGGTAGTTGTGCAAATGTAGTAAGTTCTAGGTTGGTGTCTAAATTAAACCTTAACACTAAAACCCATCCAACACCATATAGACTTCAATGGTTGAGTGAGGTTGGGGAGATGGTGGTGAACAAACAAGTGGAGGTTCCATTCTCCATTGGGAAGTATGAGGATAATGTTCTTTGTGATGTAGTGCCTATGGAGGCAAGCCATATGTTGTTGGGAAGGCCTTGGCAATATGACAAGAAGACCATTCATGATGGATTTTCAAACAAGTTCACTTTCATGGACAAGGAGCGAAAGGTTGTACTCTCTCCTTTATCTCCAAAACAAGTTAGTGAGGATCAAAAGAAAATGAGAGAAAAAAGAGAGCAAGAGAGAAAAGAAAAAGAGAATGAACAAGAGAAAAAAAGTGATGAAAAATAAAAAAAAAATCATGAAAAAAAAAGAGAGAAAAACCAAGATGAAAAAGAGAGAAAAGAGAGTTGTCTTGCCACAAAAAGTGAGGTGAAAAGTGCATTGGTTTCAAGGCAGCCCCTATACATGCTTTTGTGTAGGGAATTTTGTTTAAATACTAACATTTCTAATGATCATTCTTTGTCTAGTGGTGTGAAAAATCTTTTGCAGGAATTTGAGGATATCTTCCCTAAGGAAGTGCCACATGGCCTTCCACCTTTGAGGGGAATTGAGCACCATATTGACCTCATTCCGGGTGCATCATTGCCCAATAGGCCAGCCTATAGGAGCAATCCTCAAGAGACCAAAGAAATCCAAAAACAAGTGGAGGACTTGTTGCAAAGAGGATGGGTGCAAGAAAGCTTAAGTCCATGTGCGGTACCCGTCATTTTGGTGCCCAAAAAGGATGGCACTTGGAGGATGTGCACGGATTGTAGGGCCGTGAACAACATCACCATTAAGTATAGACATCCTATCCCTAGACTTGATGATTTACTTGATGAATTGTTTGGTGCTTGCATTTTTTCTAAAATTGATTTGAAAAGTGGGTACCATCAAATTAGGATAAGGGAAGGGGATGAATGGAAAACCGCTTTCAAAACCAAATTTGGTTTGTATGAATGGTTGGTAATGCCTTTTGGTTTAACAAATGCACCAAGCACTTTTATGAGGCTTATGAACCATGTCTTAAGAGAATTTTTGGGAAAATTTGTGGTGGTATATTTTGATGATATCTTAATATATAGCAAAAACTTAGATGAGCACCATGAACATTTAAGGGCTGTTTTGCTTGTATTAAGAAAAGAAAGGTTGTATGCAAACTTGGAAAAATGTACTTTTTGTGTGGATCATGTGATTTTCCTTGGTTTTGTGATTAATGCTAAAGGGGTCCATGTGGATCAAGAAAAGATTAAGGCCATTCAAGATTGGCCAACCCCCAAAAATGTGAGTGATGTGAGGAGCTTTCATGGTTTGGCTAGTTTCTATAGGAGGTTTGTTAAAGATTTTAGCACATTGGCTGCACCTCTTAATGAAATTGTCAAGAAGAATGTTGGGTTTAAATGGGGGAAAACAAGAACAAGCTTTTAAGGAACTTAAGAAAAAGCTCACCCATGCACCAATTCTTGCTTTGCCTAATTTTGCAAAATCTTTTGAAATTGAATGTGATGCTTCTAATGTTGGTGTTGGGGCTGTTTTGATGCAAGAGGGGCATCCAATTGCTTATTTTAGTGAGAAGTTAAGTGGAGCTGCACTTAATTATCCCACCTATGATAAGGAGTTGTATGCCTTAGTGAGAGCTTTGCAAACTTGGCAACACTATCTTTTGCCTAAGGAATTTGTAATTCATAGTGACCATGAATCTTTGAAATATTTGAAGGGTCAAGGAAAATTGAATAAGAGACATGCTAAATGGGTTGAATTTCTTGAACAATTTCCTTATGTTGTAAAACATAAAAAGGGTAAGGCCAATGTTGTGGCGGATGCACTTTCAAGGAGACATGCTTTACTTTCCACTCTTGAAACAAAGTTGTTTGGACTGGAATGTGTTAAGGAATTGTATGAGCATGATGATGACTTTTCTCAAATCTTTGCAAATTGTGTGCATTCAGCCCAAAATGGATTTTTTAGGCACCAAGGTTTTTTATTCAAAGAAAAGAGGTTATGTGTGCCTAAAAGCTCCATTAGGGACTTACTTGTGAAAGAGGCACATGAAGGGGGACTAATGGGGCATTTTGGGGTTCAAAAGACTTTGGACATGTTGCATGAACATTTTTATTGGCCTCATATGAAATATGATGTGCAAAAATTTTGTGAAAAATGCATTGTGTGCAAAAAGTCAAAATCCAAAGTTATGCCTCATGGACTTTACACTCCTTTGCCTATTCCTGATTTTCCTTGGATTGATTTATCAATGGACTTTGTTGTTGGGTTGCCTAGGACAAAAAGTGGAAAAGATTCAATCTTTGTTGTGGTAGATAGATTTTCAAAAATGGCACATTTTATACCATGCAAAAAGATTGATGATGCTTGTCATGTGGCGGATTTGTTCTTTAAAGAAGTGGTGAGACTTCATGGTCTCCCAAGAAGCATTGTTAGTGATAGGGACACCAAGTTCCTAAGCCACTTTTGGAGGACTTTGTGGGGAAAGCTTGGAACAAAGCTTCTTTTCTCCACTACTTGCCATCCTCAAACGGATGGACAAACTGAAGTTGTGAATAGGACTCTTTCTTCCCTTTTAAGGGCTGTGATTAAAAAGAATATTAAGTATTGGGAGGAGTGTTTTCCTCATGTGGAGTTTGCATACAATAGGGCTATTCATAGCACCACTCAATTTTCTCCTTTTGAGGTTGTTTATGGTTTTAATCCTCTAACTCCTCTTGATTTATTGCCACTGCCTAATTCTTCCATTTTGAAGCATAAAGATGGTAGGTCCAAGGCAGAATATGTGAAGAAGCTCCATGAGCAAGTTAAGGCCCAAATTGAAAAAAGGACCGAGAGCTATGCAAGACAAGCCAACAAGGGAAGGAAGAAAGTCGTTTTTGAACCCGGAGATTGGGTATGGGTGCATATGAGGAAAGAAAGGTTTCCTTCCCAAAGGAAATCAAAACTTCAACCAAGGGGAGATGGGCCATTTCAAGTTGTAGCCAAGATCAATGACAATGCTTACAAGTTGGACCTTCCTAGTGAACATGGGGGTATTAGTGCAACTTTTAATGTGGCTGATTTGTCTCTTTTTGATGTAGGTGATGACGACTCTAATTCGAGGACGAATTCACTTGAAGAAGGAGGGGATGATGCGAGCCCAATACCAATGAAGCCCAATTTGGACCAAGAGGCCATTCAAGGCCTAGGAGGCCCAATGACAAGAGCAAGAGCTAAGAGGGCCCAACAAGCCCTAAGTCAAATGATTGGACTCCTAATGGAAGCAAGGACCGAGTCAAATGATGAAGAGCCCAAATGGATTAATGTGATCATCCAAGAGGAAGGCCCAAATGAAAAGGGGGTGTATGAAGAAGAAACAAGTGGGGCACATATGTGAGTCAAGGCCCAATTTTATGTTCAAATTCAATTGAATAAGTGGAGAATCATGCAAGTAGGACCACATGCATGTTCTACACGAATTTAGGGGAATTGTTTTTCTATTTTGAATAAAGTTGTAACTTGTGGGAGTTACATTTTAATGTGATAAGAAAGTGTAACCCTCCCCCACAATTATGAGTCTTTTATGCACATGTTTTTTTTTGTCTTGGTGGCTGCCATAACACTTTTGTGGCCATTCAAAAGGTTGTCTTAATGTGGGTAATTAGTGTCATGAATAGGCTAATCAATAAATGTGGGTAATTAGTGTCATGAATAGGCTAATCAAATGCTATTTTCGTTTTTTTTTCTTGGATGCCAAAAGTTGGGCAGCCTACACTATTTGTAAAGCATGAAACACCTTGGAAATGGAACTTTGGATGTGATTTGGAATTTTCCATTGTTAGTGAGCATTGTTCTCCTAAGTTCTTGGTTGAACCAAGGTTTCTATCCTTATCAAGAATTCCAACATTCTTGTGGCGGATTTCATTTGGCTTATCAAACAAATCCTTATTTGTTTGTGGCGCCTTCACCCATCTTCTACTCTTTCCATTTTCTTCTTTTATTCTTCAATTCTTGTTTTGGTTACAATTTGGAATCATCTCACTTTGAGTTTTAATTTGAAAATTGCACAACACCTAACAAGATTTCAATCAAATAGATCATAACAAGGCAACCCCATCTTGGTTGTCATCACCATCATTATGTGGCTGCCACACTTTACTTCTCATATTAAAAAGTGTAACTCCCACATAATTAACAAAACAATAAACAAACTAATAACTTATAGGAGTTACTATTGGCATGCAAACCAAAGATTCCTCCTACTAACCTATGTAATTTCGTGCTCAACATGAGATTAAATGGGCTTGACCCAATTGCAACTCTAACAAACTTGGATACACTCAAATAACCCATTACACTTATTGAATTAAAACAAAACAAGTAAAATCTGCTCATAACTACTTAGGCATGTTCATGGGTCTTCTAGTTGAATGAGATAAGTTATCAATTTGGGCTCCATTCCACTTGGCCTCATTCTTGGGCTTGCTTCTATCAAAATAGCCACCATGTAATTAAAAGCTTGTTGGGCTTTCTTGTATCTAACTCTTGTCATGGGCCCACCAAGTCCTTGATTTGATTCTTGATCTAGGGTCTTCATTGGGCTCATATCATTCTTGTTGGAAATTGGACTTGCCCCCCATGGCTCATATCATACCCTCCTCCTTTAAGAAAATTCGTCCTCGAATTTATGACTTCAATCCCAAGCATGTTATCAAATCTTGTGTTAAGATATCCATACTTTTGGGTAACCATGCAAGTTCCCAAGCCATGGAGTACCTCCCTTGGGATGAACTCTTCCATTACATCGGTTGTATCAAATTTAAGTTCATAATATATTTCAATAGGAGGTAAAGCATGAGTAGGTGCTTTATTGAGACTTTTGGAATCCTTGAAAGTTTCCCAACCATGGGGTACTTCCTTTGGGATGAAATCTCCAAATTTCTGCAAAAGAGTTACAACACCACTAGGCAAAGAGAGATCATTAGAAGCATTGGAAATTAAACAAAAGTCCTTGCAATAAATTATGCATTGGGGCTGTCTTGAAATCAAAGCCCTCTTCTCCTCACTTTTTGTTGCTAAAGAACTCTCTTTTTGCTCACTATTTTTCTCTTGCTCATCATTCTTCTTTTCAGTCTCTTTTTCTTTTTCCTCTTGATTATCACTCTTCTTTTCACTCTCTTTTTCTTTTTCCTTTTGATCATCACTTTTCTTTTCACTCTCTTTTGCTTTTGCCTCATTCTCTTGTTTTGCTTTCTCTCTCTCTTTCTTCTCATTATCTTTCTTGTTGGAGTCTTCCACCAACTTCTTCACATGGTCTTCAAAACTTTCCATTTGTCTTTTCATTCTTTCCTCTTTTCTCACTCTCTTTTGTTTGTTCTCTCTCATCCTCTTGTCACGTCTCTCATGCATTTGCCGGATCCACTCTTCAACCTCTTTCCTGTGTTCTTGCACATAGTCGAAATTTTCAAATCGCAACATAGCAAAAAGAAGAAAAGGAGAAAGGTAGAAGAAGAACAAAACTCAAAATTCAACCAAAGCCTAAGCTTTGATACCACTTGATGACAACCAAATGGTGAGGTTGCCTTTGATGATCTTTTTGGTTGAATTTTATGAATTTATTTGCGGAACAATTTTTGAGATTAAAATAAAGGGAAGAAAAGAAACAAATGGATGGAGAATAGAGATGGTGATGGCGCCACAAACTAGAGAGTTTGATAAGCCAAGTGAGGTTTGCCACAAGAATCGTGGATTCTTGATAAGAACAAGATGGCTCAACCAAGAACCAAAGAAAGACAATTCCCTCACAAATGGATTTAATCCAAATTCAACACCCAACTTATTATTCAACATGAAAATGGAGTGTTCAAATAGAGTATTAGGCTGCCAACTTTTTGGCTTCCAAAAGAGATCATAACCCCCATAATAATTAGCCTAATCATGTCACTAAATGACTCACTAATTCCCTCCTTAACTCAGCCTCTAATGGTGAGTTTATTATTCTCTCATAACCATCATTATGTGGCTGCCACACTTTACTTCTCATATTAAAAAAGTGTAACTCCCACATAATCAACAAAACAATAAACAAACTAATAACTTATAGGAGTTACTATTGGCATGCAAACCAAAGATTCCTCCTACTAACCTATGTAATTTCGTGCTCAACATGAGATTAAATGGGCTTGACCCAATTGCAACTCTAACAAACTTGGATACACTCAAATAACCCATTACACTTATTGAATTAAAACAAAACAAGTAAAATCTGCTCATAACTACTTAGGCATGTTCATGGGTCTTCTAGTTGAATGAGATAAGTTATCAATTTGGGCTCCATTCCACTTGGCCTCATTCTTGGGCTTGCTTCTATCAAAATAGCCACCATGTAATTAAAAGCTTGTTGGGCTTTCTTGTATCTAACTCTTGTCATGGGCCCACCAAGTCCTTGATTTGATTCTTGATCCAGGGTCTTCATTGGGCTCATATCATTCTTGTTGGAAATTGGACTTGCCCCCCCATGGCTCATATCACCAAGAACCTAGGAGAACAAAATTCTCACAAAATGGATTTGATCCAAAAATAACATCAAAGTTACCATTTCATGTGTTTGTCACAAATTACATATAGTTGAGCAGACAACTTTTGGGCTTCCAAAATAACCCCCACTTAATTGGCCTAATTCATGACCTTAAACACTCACTTATTCCCACTTAACTCAGCCATCATAACATGAGTTAATTTGCCTAAAAACCCTCATAATGTAGCCACCAAATCATTCAACTCAGCCATAAGACTATGAAGGTTACGCCCCCCCTCTTCTTGACTCTTTATCCCCTTAATTATGTGGTGGTTACACTTGCTTCTCACATTAAAAGTGTAACCCCCATAATTAATACAATTTATCAAAATATCAACACACTAGTTTAGGAGTTCTTATAGCATGCAAGCTAAAGATTCCTCCCACTAAGACAAATACAAATTCGTTTTCCATCATGAATTACAAGTGGGCTGCACCAAAAACATCACTTAGTAATTGGGCTCACTCATAAAACCCATTTACACTTATTGAATTAAAATAAACAACTAAAATTGGACTCTTCTTCATGTTGCACGCCCCTCTTGTCATGGATCCTTTAGTTGGATAATGTAAGTTAATAATTTGGGCTTCATTCCATCCAATCTTGCATTTGGGCTTGCTTCCATGATGAGAACCATAGTTTGCATTAACACTTGTTGGGCTTTCTTGGTTGTAACATTTGTCATTGGCCCACCAAGTCCTTGGCTAGCTTCTTGAACCATACCCCAAATTGGGCTCATATCACATGGGATCATGGCGTGAGGGTCATGGGTTAATCATGGGATCATGGCGTGAGGGTCATGGGTTATCTATGGGATCATGGCGTGAAGGTCATGGGTTAACCATGCTATCAAGGCGTGACGGTCATGCGTAAACCAAGGTATCATGGCATGAGGGGCATGGTTCAACCATTGGATCATGGTGTGAGGGTCATGGGTTAACCATGCGATCATGGCGAGAGGGTCGTGTGTTAACCATGTAATCATGGTAAGTGGGTTATGGGTTAATCAAGGGATCATGGCATGTGGGTCAAGGGTTAACCATTGGATCATGCTATGTGTAGGTCATGGGTTAACCTTGGGATCATGGCGTGATGGTCATGGGTAAACCATAATGATCATGGCAAGAGGGTCATTGGTTAACCATGTGGGATCATGGCATGAGGGTCACGGGTTAACCATGGGATCATCGCCTGTGGGTCAAGGGTTAACCATGGGTTCTTGGCGTGTGGGTCATGGGTAAACTATGGGATCATGGCGTCGGGGTCATGGTTTAACCATGGGATCATAATGGGAGGGTCATGGGTTAACCATGGGATCATGGCAAGTGGGTCATGGGTTAACCTTGGGATCATAGAATGAGGGTCATGGGTTAACTATGGGATCATGGTGTGAACGTCATGGGTTAACGATGGGATCATGGTGTGATGGCATGGGTTAACCATGGGATCATGGCATGAGGGTCATGGGTTAACCATGGGATCATGGTGTGAGGGTTATGGGATAACCATGGATTCCTAGGAATTGGGTTACCAACAAGATCGTTTATGTTACTAAATTGACTACCCTTGTGAATTACCAAAATTGCCTTGAAGGCGAATTTATCCTCAAATAGTTAATGCTCCCTCTCGGGTAAAAAAACCGTACCCAATTAAACCAACCCCTACTCTCGTGGTAGTCGATTTTAGATTGGACCCTTAACGTTTCGTGACAATTCGTTAATCCTCGAAGGACCGCTTCTAACTCTCGTGATTTAAGTCCTAAGTCTGATTCTATAGATCCGATACCTAAGGTCACCGCTAGGTCCCTCCTTAGAATATCTACGACACACAAATAAGTGGCCACTGAATTTACGAGTAATTAAAACAATAGAAATCAGATCTAAAGCAAAATCGAAATTAACAAAGGTAAAACATCAATTCATAACATAAAAACAAATCTTGGGCATAGCCCCAATCCCTAGAAATAAAGCTACTACTCAAGCATTGCCATGGTGATGACAAGCTTGGTTAACAACATCATAAATGAAAACCTAAAAGAAGAGAAGAAGGAGAAGAAGAGAGATCCTAAAAATTTGCCTAAGTGTAGCAGCCCAAAAGTCTCTCCCCGTATCTGCCTGATTGCCATATTTATAGAGTAGGGAAGTTTGAATCCCAATCAAACACAAATTCAGATCAAATCAGTTCCTTCAGATCCAAATATTGCGCGTCACGACCGTGATGGCCATCACGGCCAGGCCATGACGGATTCTGCCTTAGGCGTTGCTCCATTGATTAGTCCGTCACGGCCGTGACCACCATCACGGCTAGGCCGTGATCAGTTCTGCCTATGAGGGTCTGGTTCAGCTGACATGTCACAGCTGTCATGGGCATCACGGCCTGGCGGTGACCAATTCTGACTTTAGCCTTCTTTTCTTTTTAGCTCTACTCGATCATGGCCGTGATGGGCATCACGGCTAGGCGGGGATGGGCATCAGGGTGATGGGCTCTGTTTGGCTCATTTTCTTCACTATTCAAGCCCCAACTTCATGTAAGCTCCGTCATGGTTGATCCTGAGCATTTAATCCTTAATTCCTGCAAAAACAACACCATGAAACCGCCTTACCCGTTCCAAGGTAAAAATTAACCAAAATCAAATTAGATATGCCTAAACTATATGAAAATGCAATATGATAAACAAATATGAGGTGAAATCACACTCATCACCATGGTATCATGAAGAGAGGGTCATAGGTTAACCGTAGGATCATGGCGTAAGGGTCATGGGTTAATCATGGGATCATGGCCTGAGGGTCATGGGTTAACCTTGGGATCATAGATTGAGGGTCATGGGTTAACTATGGGATCATGGTGTGAACGTCATGGGTTAACGATGGGATCATGGTGTGAGGGCATGGGTTAATGATGACAACCAAATGGTGAGGTTGCCTTTGATGATCTTTTTGGTTGAATTTTACCAATTACAAATCCAAGTCAGAATTGAGTTGTATCATAAAAGGAAGAAAATATGAAAATGGTGAAGATTAGAGATGATGATGGCGCCACAAACTAGAGAGTTTGATAAGCCAAGTGAGGTTCGCCACAAGAATCGTGGATTCTTGATAAGAACAAGATGGCTCAACCAAGAACCAAAGAGAGACAATTCCCTCACAAATGGATTTAATCCAAATTCAACATCCAAGTTGTCTATTCATGTGTTTAGGCATGTTACATATAGGGGTGTGGCTGCCAACATTTGGCTTCACCCTTTGTCTTCCCAATGATTCAATAACCCCCACATAACTAGCCTATTCATGACTTACTAAACTCACACTTAACTCAACCACTTAATAGTGACTTATTACCCTCTCTCTATCATTATGTAGCAGCCACACTTATTTCTCAAATTAAAAGTGTAACTCCCATATAATTAACAAAACATAAAAAAGGCTAAAAACTTAAAGGAGTTACTATTGGTATGCAAACCAACAAGATTCCTCCCACTATGCACCCAAATTCGAAATTCTTCATAAAACCCAAGTTTATTGCACTTTATTTAATAGAAATAAACTAGAAAATGATAATATGGGAAGTGGACGTCCAAGCCCATCATGGGTCTTCAAGTTGGATGAGATAAGTAACCATTTTGTCCTCCACTCCATCAAGACTTGAACTTGGGCTTGTTTCCATCAAGGTTGACACTATTTGGTTTAGAACTTCTTGGGCTTTCTTGGCTCTTGCTCTTGTCTTAGACCCACCAAGTCCTTTTAGTGCTCCTTGGTCCATGCTCCTTATTGGGCTCATATCATTCTTGATGACAAGTTGACTTGCCCCCCCTTGGCTCATATCAGTTAACCATGGGATCATGGCATGAGGGACATGGGTTAACCATGGGATCATGGCGTGAGGGTTATGGGATAACCATGGGATCATGGCGTGAAGGTCAAGGGTTAACCATGCGATCATGGCGAGTGGGTCGTGTGTTAACCAAGTAATCATGGTAAGTGGGTTATGGGTTAATCAAGGGATCATGGCAAGTGGGTCATGGGTTAACCATTGGATCATGTTGTGTAGGTCATGGGTTAACCATGGGATCATTGCGTGAAGGTCATGGGTTAACCATGGGATCATGGCAAGTGGGTCATTGGTTAACCATGTGGGATCATGGCATGAGGGTCACATGTTAACCATAGGATCATGGGGTGATGGTCATGGGTTAACAAAGGGATCATGGCATGAGGTTCAAAGGTTAACAATGGGATCATGGCATGAGGATCATTGGTTAACCGTTGGATCATGGCGTGAGGGTCATCGGTTAACCATGGGATCATCGCCTATGGGACAAGGGTTAACCATAGGTTCATGGCGTGTGGGTCATGGGATAAATACGGGATCATGGTGTCGGGGTCACGGTTTAACCATGGGATCATGATGGGAGGGTCATGGGTTAACCATGGGATCATGGCAATTGGGTCATGGGTTAACCTAGGGATAATAGAAGGAGGGTCATGGGTTAACTATGGGATCATGGTGTGAACGTCATGGGTTAACGATGGGATCATGGTGTGAGGGCATGGGTTAACCATGTGATCATGGTGTGAGGGTCATGGGTTAACCATGGGATCATGGCATGAGGGTCACGGGTTAACCATGGGATCATGGGGTGATGGTCATGGGTTAACCAAGGGATCTTGGCGTGAGGTTCAAAGGTTAACCATGAGATCATGGCGTGAGGATCATTGGTAAACCGTTTTATCATGGCTGAGGGTCATGGGTTAACCATGGGATCATCGCCTGTGGGTCAAGGGTTAAACATGGGTGCATGGTGTGTGGGTCGTGGGTTAACTATGAGATCATGTTGTCGGGGTCTTGGTGTAACCATGGGATCATGATGGGAGGGTCATGGATTAACCACGGGATCATGACAAGTGGGTCATGGGTCTACCTTGGGATCAAATAATGAGGGTCATGGGTTAACTATGGGATCATGGTGTGAACGTCATGGGTTAACGATGGGATCATGGTGTGAGGGCATGGGTTAACCATGGGATCATGGCATGATGGTCATGGGTTAACCATGGGGTCATGGCGTGAGGGTCATGGGATAACCATGGGATCATGGCATGAGGGTCGAGGGTTAACCGTGCGATCATGGCGAGTGGGTCGTGTGTTAACCATGTATTCATGGTAAGTGGGTTATGGGTTAATCAAGGGATCTTGGCATGTGGGTCAAGGGTTAACCATTGGATCATGCTTTGTAGGTCATGGGTTAACCATGGGATCATGGCGTGAGGGTCATGGGTAAACCATGGGGTCATACAATAGGGTCATCGGTTAACCATGTGGGATCATGGCATGAGGGTCACGGGTTAACCATGGGATCATGGGGTGATTGTCATGGGTTAACCAAGGGATCATGGCGTGAGGTTCAAAGGTTAACAATGGGATCATGGCATGAGGATCATTGGTTAACCGTTGGATCATGGCGTGAGTGTCATCGGTTAACCATGGGATCATCGCCTGTGGGTCAAGGGTTAACCATAGGTTCATGGAGTGTGGGTCAAGGGATGACTATGGGATCACGGCGTCGAGGTCACGGTTTAACCATGGGATCATGATGGGAGGGTCATGGGTTAATCATGGGATCATGGCAAGTAGTTCCTTGGTTAACCTTGGGATCATAGAAAGAGGGTCATGGGTTAACTATGGGATCATGGTGTGAACGTCGTGGGTTAACGATGGGATCATGGTGTGAGGGCATGGGTTAACCATGGGATCATGGTGTGAGGGTCATGGGTTAACCATGGGATCATGGCGTGAGGGTCCTGGGTTAATCATGGGATCATGGCATGAGGGTCATGGGTTAACCATGGGATCATGTCGTGAGGGTAATGGGTTACCCATGGGATTATAGTAAGTGGGTCATGGGTTAACCGTGGGATCATGGAATGAGAGTCATAGGGTAACCATGGGATCATGGCTTGAGGGTGAAAGGTTAACCATGGGATAATGGCATGAGGGCCATATGTTAAACATGTGATCATGGCATAAGGGTCATGGCTTAACCATGGGATCATGGCGTGAGTGTCATGGGTTAACCATGGGATCATGGCAAGAAGGTCATCGGTTAACCATGTGGGATCATGGCATGAGGGTCACGGGTTAACCATGGGATCATGGGGTGATGGTCAAGGGTTAACCAAAGGATCATGGCGTGTGGTTCAAAGGTTAACCATGGGATCATGGCGTGAGGATCATTGGTTAACCGTTGGATCATGGCATGAGGGTCATGGGTTAGCTATGGGATCATGGCGTCGAGGTCATGGGCTAACCTTGGGATCATAGAATGAGGGTCATGGGTTAACTATGGGATCATGGTCTAAACGTCATGGCTTGACGATGGGATCATGGTGTGAGGGCATGGCTTAACCATGAGATCAAGACGTGAGGGTCATGGGTTAACCATGGGGATCAAGGTGAGATGGTCCTGGGTTAACCATGGGATCATATCGTAAATGTCATGGGTTAACCATGCGATAATGGCGTGACGGTCATGCGTAAACCATGGGATCATGGCATGAGGGGCACCGGTTAACCATGGGATCATGGCGTGTGGGTAATGGGTTAACCTTGGGATTATGGCCTGAGGGTCATGGGTTAACCATGGGATCATAGTGTGAGGGTCATGGGTTAACTATGGGATCATGGCGTGACGGTCATGGGTTAACCATGCGCTCATGGCGTGACGGTCATGCGTAAACCATGGGATCAAGGCGTGAGGGGCACCGGTTAACCATGGGATCATGGTGTGAGGGTCATGGGTTAATTACGGAATCCTGGCGTGAGGGTCACAGGTTGACGATGGGATCATGGTGTGAAGGTCATGGGTTAAGCATGCAATTAAGGCGTGACGGTCATGCGTAAACCAAGGGTTCATGGCGTGAGGGGCATGGGTTAACCATGGGATCATGGCGTGAGGGTCATGGGTTAACCATGGGATCATGGCGTGAGTGATAGAAGCATGGATGGCTTGAGTATGTGGAAAGAATCATATTCAGATCCATCTAAGTGCACTATTATTAGTGGGATTATTAGACAACAATTAAGTCCAATTTTTATACTTATATTTTTAATTTTGGTATTATTTTTAGGATGAATTTTCTAATTGAACCCGTATACTTGATTTTGTCATATCTTGAGCTACGAATCTCCAATTGATGCATTGTTTGGTGCGTTGGAAAGCTTAGGGAATTATCTACAAATCATATATCAGGCCTCTTGACCAAATTCGGCTTCTATCATGGTGAAAAACGGGCTGGAATTTTAGTACGAATATTTAGACGAGTTTGAGCTTCAAAGGAGTGTGTCTTTTGGCTTGCATGCCTAAAGTAACTCCTTCTTTATTAGTTATGTTTCATTTTAAGTATTCTCTTAAGTTTGGTAACAACTCCAATTATTGGAGAGTTATGCTTAAATTGTCACCTAATGGTTTATTACACCAATTAGTGGTATAGTTATTAGGGGGTTATAGAATAATGGAATCTTATGAGGACTTTGTGTAAGCCAAGAGTTGGCAGCCCCACTACTATTTGTACATGCCCCAAACATGATGAATAAAAAACTTTGAGTTCATTTTGGATTGATTCCAATTGTGAGAGTGTTTTCTCTCTTGGGTTCTTCACTGAGCCAACCCTTGTTCTTATCAAGAATCCAAGATTCTTGTGGCGAACCTCACATTGGCTTATCAAATCCCCTTGGATTTGTGGCGCCTACCCCCCATTTCTCATCTTATCCAATTTTGTATTTCATCTTCTTCTATAATTTTGCTTGGTCACTCAAGGATAGATCCGAAAATATATATGTTCCTTGTTAGGATCATATCAGTTGCTCACGGCCTCCTTGGTGGGTGTACCCTCCTTCTTTTGCTTTTCCTTCCAATTTGAGGATGGAAATTTGGAAGATGAAGAAAAATAATATTTGGACTTTCTCCTCTTAATTTGTTGCTCCACCTTAATCGCTTGTTGAACCAAATCTTCAAGCTCCACATAATTTTGTAACTCCACTATGTCTTGAATATCTTGATTCAAGCCATGTAAGAACCTTGCCATGGTGGCCTCCCTATCTTCTTTAAAATTTGACCTAAGTAAGGCCAACTCCATCTCCTTGAAATATTCATCAACGCTTTTGGTAAGCCTTTGTAACTTGTTGTGAATATCCCTTTGATAATGATTTGGGACATACCTCTTCCTCATGACAAATTTCATCTCCTCCCAAGTGTCTATGGGCTCTCTTCCATGTCTTCTCCTTTCTTTTTGTAGTTGGTCCCACCACACAAGGGCATATTCCTTGAACTCAAGGGCGGCAACTTTTACCTTCTTGCTTTCATTGTATGAATTACAATCAAAGACATGTTCTATTTTTAGCTCCCACTCCAAGTAAGCCTCCGGATTATTCTTCCCAATAAAGGGAGGAACTTTGATTTTGACCCCTTCAAGTCCTCTATCACGTCTCTCTCCCCTATGTCCTCCTCTTCTATGTCATCCTCCTCTAGGCCTCCCTCTTTCACTATCATAGTCACTTGAATCGTCACGGTGTAGGTTAGCAAGTTGTCTCTCATAATTGGCTTGCATTTGCTCCATTTGTCTTTGAAGAGCTTGGACTTGATGGTCCATCCTAGCTTGAAGAGTGGCTGACCTTGGAGATAATGGTGGACTATCCTCATTGTTGGCCATGATTTGAGTAGAAGAGTTTGTGTTTCCTCACTACACTCCCTCACTAGTTCACACAATGGATTTTTTTTTCACTCTTTTGGCTTTTTCCACACAAAAAAATGTATTTTGGACACTCTTGCCTTTTTCCTCTCAAATGTTCTTCTTTAGTTCTTAGAAGAGTCAAACACAAAAACCACACAAAAATCCAAAAAATTCAAGTAACAAAAATCACAAAACTTATCAAAACAAAGGAAACAAAAGGAAAGGCTAGAAAGGCAAAGCTTTGGAAATAAAACAAGGAAGAAGGGAAATGTTTTTCCTTTTTTTTGTTTCAAGAACACAAATTGCTCAAATAGACTTTTCTCTTCCTTTTTTTTTTCAAAATTTCATGCACATTTTTTTTCTTATAATTTGTGCAAATCTTTTTTTTTTCTTCAAACTTTGAAAAAGAGAATCACACTTGAAAACTTGTTTTTGAGCAAGAACAACAACCACGAAATTTCCCTTCACAAATAGAATCAAAGTGTAATTTTTTTTTCTTAGTTTTTGGGTTTAAAAGAAGAAAAGAAGAAAGGTAGAAGAAGAAGAACAAAACTCAGAAAATTCAACCAAAGCCTAAGCTTTGATACCACTTGATGACAACCAAACGATGAGGTTGCCTTTGATGATCTTTTTGGTTGAATTTTTAACACAAATTCGTGTAACACTTTGTAACCAAGATTAAAGTGAAGAAATAAAGAAAATGGATGAGTAAGAAGATGATGATGGCGCCACAAAACAAGAGTTTTGATAAGCCAAGTGAGGTTCGCCACAAGAATCTTGGATTCTTGATGAGAACAATAGTTTGGTTCAACCAAGAACCTAGGAGAACAAAATTCTCACAAAATGGATTTGATCCAAAATTAACATCAAAGTTACCATTTCATGTGTTTGTCACAAATTACATATAGTTGAGCAGCCAACTTTTGGGCTTCCAAAACCAAACCATAACCCCCACTTAATTGGCCTAATTCATGACCTTAAACACTCACTTATTCCCACTTAACTCAGCCATCATAACATGAGTTAAAAAACCCTCATAATGTAACCACCAAATCATTCAACTCAGTCATAAGACTATGAAGGTTACGCCCCCCCCCTCTTCTTGACTCTTCATCCCCCTAATTATGTGGTGGTTACACTTGCTTCTCACATTAAAAGTGTAACCCCCCATAATTTATACAATTTATCAAAATATCAACACACTAGTTTAGGAGTTCTTATAGCATGCAAGCTAAAGATTCCTCCCACTAAGACAAATTCGTTTTCCATCATGGATTACAAGTGGGCTACCCCAAAAACATCACTTAGTAATTGGGCTCACTCATAAAACCCATTTACACTTATTGAATTAAAACAAACAACTAAAATTGGACTCTTCATGTTGCACGCCCCTCTTATCATGGATCCTTTAGTTGGATAATGTAAGTTAATAATTTGGGCTTCATTCCATCCAATCTTGCATTTGAGCTTGCTTCCATGATGAGAACCATAGTTTGAATTAACACTTGTTGGGCTTTCTTGGTTGTAACATTTGTAATTGGCCCACCAAGTCCTTGATAAGCTTCTTGAACCATACTCCAAATTGAGCTCATATCAAAGGAACTTAAAGAAAAACTCACCCATGCACCAATACTTGTTTTGCCTAATTTTGCTAAATCTTTTGAGATTGAATGTGATGCTTCTAATGTTGGTGTTGGGGCTGTTTTGATGCAAGAGGGGCATCCAATTGCTTATTTTAGTGAGAAATTAAGTGGAGCTTCCCTTAATTATCCCACCTATGATAAGGAATTGTATGCCTTAGTAAGAGCTATGCAAACTTGGCAACACTATCTTTTGCCCAAAGAGTTTGTGATTCATAGTGACCATGAGTCTTTGAAATATTTGAAAGGGCAAGGAAAGTTAAATAAAAGGCATGCAAAGTGGGTTGAATTTCTTGAACAATTTCCATATGTGGTGAAACACAAAAAGGGTAAGGCCAATGTTGTGGCGGATGCACTTTCAAGAAGATATGGTTTACTTTCTACCCTTGAAACAAAATTGTTTGGACTTGAATACAATAAGGATTTGTATGAGCATGATAAGGACTTTTCAAATATCTTTGCTAATTGTGTGCATTCAGCCCAAAATGGATATTTTAGGCACCAAGGGTTTTTATTCAAAGAAGAAAGATTATGTGTGCCTAAAAGTTCCATAAGGGACTTACTTTTGAAGGAGGCGCATGAAGGAGGTTTAATGGGGCATTTTGGGGTTCAAAAGACTTTAGACATGTTGCATGAACATTTTTATTGGCCTCACATGAAGCATGATGTGCAAAAATATTGTGAAAAATGCATTGTGTGTTGAAAATCAAAATCTAAAGTAATGCCTCATGGACTTTACACTCCTTTACCTATTCCTGATTTTCCTTGGATTGACTTGTCTATGGACTTTGTTGTGGGATTGCCTTGATCTAGGAATGGTAAAGATTCAATTTTTGTTGTGGTGGATAGATTTTCAAAGATGGCACACTTTATCCCTTGCAAAAAAATTGATGATGCTTGTCATGTTGCTGATTTGTTCTTTAAAGAAGTGGTGAGACTTCATGGTCTCCCAAGCAGTATTGTAAGTGATAGGGAAACCAAGTTCCTAAGTCACTTTTGGAGGACATTGTGGGGAAAGCTAGGTACAAAGCGTCTCTTCTCCACTACTTGCCATCCTCAAACAGATGGGTAAACTGAAGTTGTGAATAGGACACTTTCTTCCCTTTTAAGGGCCGTGATTACAAAGAATATTAAATCTTGGGAGGATTGTTTGCTTCATGTGGAATTTGCTTATAATAGGGTTGTTCATAGTACTATTCAATATTCTCCTTTTGAGGTAGTTTATGGATTTAACCCTTTAACTCCTCTTGATTTATTGCCATTGCCTAACTCCTCAATTTTGAAGCATAAAGATGGTGGGGCCAAGACTGACTTTGTGAGGAAGTTACATGAGCAAGTAAAAGTCCAAATTGAAAAGAGGACCGAAAGCTATGCAAGACAAGCCAACAAAGGAAGGAGGAAGGTGGTCTTTGAACCCGGAGATTGGGTTTGGGTACACATGAGAAAGGAAAGGTTTCCTTACCAAAGGAAATCTAAACTTCAACCAAGAGGAGATGGGCCATTCCAAGTGGTGGCCAAGATCAATGACAATGCATACAAGATAGATCTTCCTAGTGAGTATGGTGGGATTAGTGCAACTTTTAATGTGGCTGATTTATCTCTTTTTGATGTAGGTGATGAAGATTTCAATTCGAGGTCGAATTCACTTAAAGAAGGAGGAGATGATGTAAGCCCAATGGAGACCGATTTGGATCAAGAAGCTATTCAAGGTCTTGGTGGCCCAATGACAAGAGCAAGAGCAAAGAAAGCCCAAGAAGCTCTAACTCAATTGGTGGTTCTCTTAATGGACATAAGCCCAAATGCACATGCAAGTAATGAAGACAATGAGCCCAAGATAATAACTTTGCTCATCCAAGCCCAAGAAGCATGAAGAGGGCATCCAAGTCCATTTTTCTTTTATTTTCAATAAGTGTAATGGTTGGTTTGTTTAGTCCCAATTAATTAGTGATATTTTTGGGTCAAGTCCATTTTACTTTGATGTTATTTTTGGATCAAATCCATTTTGTGAGAATTTTGTTCTCCTAGGTTCTTGGTTGAACCAAACTATTGTTCTCATCAAGAATCCAAGATTCTTGTGGCGAACCTCACTTGGCTTATCAAAACTCTTGTTTTGTGGCGCCATCATCATCTTCTTACTCATCCATTTTCTTTCTTTCTTCACTTTAATCTTGGTTACAAAGTGTTACACGAATTTGTGTTAAAAATTCAACCAAAAAAGATCATCAAAGGCAACCTCACCATTTGGTTGTCATCACACCATGATACCATTGTTAACCCATGACCCTCACGGCATGATCCAATGGTAATCCATGACCCACACACCATGATCCCTTGATTAATCCATGTCCCACTTGCCATGATTCCCTGGTTAACACATGACCCTCTCGCAGTGATCACAAAGTTATCCCATGACCCTCACGCCATTGTACAATGGTTAACCCATTACCCTCACACCATGATCCAATGATTAACCCATGACTCTCATGCCACGTATCCCATGGTTAACCCATGACGCTCGTGCCTCGATCCCATGGTTAACCCATTTACCTCACGCCATTATCCCATGGCTAACCTATGAACCTCACGCCATGATCCAATGGTAAACGACTGACACTCACTCTATGATCCCATGGTTAACCCATAACCCTCGTTCCATGATTCCATGGTTAACCCATTACCCTTCATGCCATGATACCATGTTTAACTCATGACCCTCACGCCATGATCCCATGGTTAACCAATGACCCTCAAGTCAAGATCCCATGGTTACCCTATGACTCTCATTCCATGATCTCATGGTTAACCCATGACCCTCATGCCATGATCCCATGATAAACCTAAGACCCTCACGCCATGATGCCATGGTTAACCAATGACCCTCACTCCATGATCCCATGGTTAACCCATGACCCTCACGCCATGATCCCATGGTTACCCTATGGGTCTCATTCAATGATCCCATGGTTAATCCATGACCCACTTACCATCCCATTGATATGAGCCCAATTTGGAGTATGGTTCAAGAAGCTAGCCAAGGACTTGGTGGGCCAATGACAAATGTTACAACCAAGAAAGCCCAACACGTGTTAATTCAAACTATGGTTTTCATCATGGAAGCAAACCCAAATGCAAGATTGGATGGAATGAAGCCCAAATTATTAACTTACATTATCCAACTAAAGGATCCATAACAAGAGGGGCGTGCAACATGAAGAAGAGTCCAATTTTAGTTGTTTATTTTTATTCAATAAGTGTAAATGGGTTTTATGAATGAGCCCAATTACTAAGTGATGTTTTTGGGGCAGCCCACTTGTAATCCAGGATGGAAAACGAATTTGTATGTGTCTTAGTAGGAGGAATCTTTAGCTTGCATGCTATAAGAACTCCTAAACTAGTGTGTTGATATTCTGATAAATTGTATTAATTATGGGGGGTTACACTTTTAATGTGAGAAGCAAGTGTAACCACCACATAAATAGGGGGATAAAGAGTCAAGAAGAGGGGGGGGGGGGGTAACCTTCATAGTCTTATGGCTGAGTTGAATGATTTGGTGGCTACATTAAGAGGAATTTTTAGGCAAATTAACTCATGTTGTGATGACTGAGTTAAGTGGGAATAAGTGAGTGTTTAAGGTCATGAATTAGGCCAATTAAGTGGGGGTTATGGTTTGGTTTTGGAAGCCAAAAGTTGGCTGCCCAACTATATGTAATTTGTGACAAACACATGAAATGGTAACTTTGATGTTATTTTTGGATCAAATCCATTTTGTGAGAATTTTGTTCTCCTAGGTTCTTGGTTGAACCAAACTATTGTTCTCCTCAAGAATCCAAGATTCTTGTGGCGAACCTCACTTGGCTTATCAAAACTCTTGTTTTGTGGCGCCATCATCATCTTCTTACTCATCCATTTTCTTTCTTTATTCACTTTAATCTTGGTTACAAAGTGTTACACGAATTTGTTTTAAAAATTCAACCAAAAAGATCATCAAAGGCAACCTCACCATTTGGTTGTCATCAAGTGGTATCAAAGCTTAGGCTTTGGTTGAATTTTCTGAGTTTTGTTCTTCTTCTTCTACCTTTCTTCTTTTCTTCTTTTAAACCCAAAAACAAAAAAACAAAAAAACACACTTTGAATCTATTTGTGAAGGGAAATTTCGTGGTTGTTGTTCTTGCTCAAAAACAAGTTTTCAAGTGTGGTTCTCTTCTTCAAAGTTTGAAGAAAAAAAGATTTGCACAAATTATAAAAAAAAAATTGTGCATGAAATCTTGAAAAAAAAATGGAAGAGAAAAGTCTATTTGAGCAATTTGTGTTCTTGAAACAAAAAAAAAGGAAAAAAATATTTCCCTTATTCCTTGTTTTTATTTCCAAAGCTTTGCCTTTCTAGCCTTTCCTTTTGTTTCCTTTGGTTTGATAAGTTTTGTGATTTTTGTTACTTGAATTTTTTGGATTTTTGTGTGGTTTTATGTTTGACTCTTCTAAGAACTAAAGGAGAACATTTGAGAGGAAAAAGGCAAGAGTGTCCAAATTACATTTTTGTGTGGAAAAAGCCAAAAGAGTGGGCAAAAAAAATCCATTGTGTGAACTAGTGAGGCAGTGTAGTGAGGAAACACAAACTCTTATACTCAAATCATAGTCCACCATTATCTCCAAGGTCAGCCACTCTTCAAGCTAGGATGGACCATCAAGTCCAAGCTCTTCAAAGACAAATGGAGCAAATGCAAGCCAATTATGAGAGACAACTTGCTAACCTACACCGTGGCGATTCAAGTGACTATGATAGTGAAAGAGGAAGGCCTAGAAGAGGACGACATAGAGGAGGAGGACATAGGGGAGAGAGACGTGATAGAGGACTTGAAGGGGTCAAAATCAAAGTTCCTTCCTTTATTGGGAAGAATGATCCGGAGGCTTACTTGGAGTGGGAGCTAAAAATAGAACAAGTCTTTGATTGTAATTCATACAATGAAAGCAAGAAGGTGAAAGTAGCCGCCCTTGAGTTCAAGGAATATGCCCTTGTGTGGTGGGACCAACTACAAAAAGAAAGGAGAAGACATGGAAGAGAGCCCAAAGACACTTGGGAGGAGATGAAATTTGTCATGAGGAAGAGGTATGTCCCAAATCATTATCAAAGGGATATTCACAACAAGTTACAAAGGCTTACCCAAGGGACCAAAAGCGTTGATGAATATTTCAAGGAGATGGAGTTGGCCTTACTTAGGTCAAATTTTAAAGAAGATAGGGAGGCTACCATGGCAAGGTTCTTACATGGCTTGAATCTTCAAGACATAGTGGAGTTACAAAATTATGTGGAGCTTGAAGATTTGGTTCAACAAGCGATTAAAGTGGAGCAACAAATTAAGAGGAGAAAGTCCAAATATTCTTTTTATTCATCTTCCAAATTTCCATCCTCAAATTGGAAGGAAGATTCAAAGAAGGAGGGTGCACCATTTTCTAAAGAGGCCGGGAGCACCCCTCAAGGAAAGAAGCCAATGGAAACAAGTTCTAGGAGCCGTGATATGAAGTGTTTCAAGTGCTTAGGCCATGGGCATATTGCATCCCAATGCCCAACAAAGAGGACAATGGTGGCAAGGAACGGTGAAGTGGTCTCACAAAGCGAAGCTTCAAGTGAGGAGGAGAGTGAAAAAGGAGAAGAAATTCTGGAGGGAGACTTATTCATGGTAAGAAGGCTTTTGGGAAGTCAGGTCAAGGATCATGAAGTGAGCCAAAGGGAGAATAACTTTCATTCTAGGTGTCTAATTCAAGGAAAGGTATGTTCTCTAATCATTGATGGTGGGAGTTGTGCCAATTTTTTAAGCACTAGATTGGTGTCCAAATTGAATCTTGTTACTAAGTGAGGTTGGTGTCCATATAGGCTTCAATGGCTAAGTGAGGTTGGGGAAATGGTTGTGAACAAACAATTAGAGGTTCCATTCTCAATTGGAAAGTATGAAGATTGTGTACTTTGTGATGTGGTGCCTATGGAGGCAAGCCATATGTTGTTGGGAAGGCCTTGGCAATATGACAAAAAGGCCATCCATGATGGGTTCTCAAATAAGTTTACCTTCATGCATCAAGACCGAAAGGTCATTCTTTCTCCTTTATCTCCAAAGCAAGTTAGTGAGGATCAAATAAGAATGAGAGAAAAAAGAGACCAAGAGAGAAAAGAAAAGGAGAGTGAGAAAAAGAAAGAAAAGGAGAGTGAGAAAAGGATTGAAAAAGAGAGTGAGAAAAAGATTGAAAAAAAAAGTGAGAAAACAATTGAAAAAAAAGTGATCAAGAGAAAAATAATGAGGAAAATATAGTGAAAATTAGTGAAAAAAAAGGGAGTTGTTTGGCACCAAAAAGTGAAGAGAAGGAGGCTTTGATTTCAAGGCAGCCACAATTCATTTTTTATTGCGACAATTTTAATTTAATTGCTAATGCTTCTAATGATTTTTCTTTGTCTAGTGGTGTTGTAAATTTTTTGCAGAAATTTGGTAATTTCATTCCAAAGGAAGCACCCTATGGCAATGTGATTGTCAAGAACACTCTGGATGCACCCAAAATGACTAATTTTGGTGATGAAGACTTCAATTCGAGGTCGAATTCACTCAAAGAAGGAGGGAATGATATGAGCCCAATTTGGAGTATGGTTCAAGAAGCTAGCCAAGGACTTGGTGGGCCAATGACAAATGTTACAACCAAGAAAGCCCAACAATTGTTAATTCAAACTATGGTTCTCATCATGGAAGCAAGCCCAAATGCAAGATTGGATGGAATGAAGCCCAAATTATTAACTTACATTATCCAACTAAAGGATCCATGACAAGAGGGGCGTGCAACATTGATATGATCCTAAGAAGGAGCATATAAATTTTCGGATCTATCCTTGAGTGACAACAAAAATTATAGAAGAAGAAATACAAAATTGGATAAGATGAGAAATGGGTGGTAGGCGCCACAAATCCAAGGGGATTTGATAAGCCAAGTTGAGGATCGCCACAAGGGTCTTGGACTCTTGATAAGATCAAAGGGGTTGGTTCAACAAAGAACCCAAGAGAGAAAACACTCTCACAATTGGTAAAAACCAAATTGAACATCAAAGTTATCATTCATGTGTTTAGGGCGTCTTACATATAGAGAGCTGGCCTAAGATCACGCGTTAATTGGCCTAAAATCACTCATGTTGAGTTTTCATCCCCCCCCCAATTATGTGTGATTACACTTGCTTCTCATATTAAAAGTGTAATCCTCCCATAATCAATTACAATTTAATGCCAAAGATTCCCTCCCTAATAAAACAAAACATTAAAAAGGCTAAAAATTTAAAGGAGTTACTTGAGGCATGCAAGCCAAAAGATTCCTCCCAACTAAGCTTCCAAATTCGTGTAAAAATAAAAACAATATTTTCGTCATGATATAAGCCGAATCTGGTCAAGATGCTTGAAATACGATTTGTAGATAATCTCCTCATCTTTCCAACGCATCAAAGAACGTATGAATCGGAGATTTGTAGCTCAAGATACAGCCCAAACAAGAATACGGGTTCATTACAAACGAAAATAAAATTTTCATCAAAACTAATTTGGCCTTAAATTGGACGTCATTCTTGGTTTGCATCAAACATGAAGAAGAGTCCAATTTTAGTTGTTTATTTTAATTCAATAAATGTAAATGGGTTTTATGAGTGAGCCCAATTACTAAGTGATGTTTTTGGGGCAGCCCACTTGTAATCCATGATGGAAAACGAATTTGTATGTGTCTTAGTGGGAGGAATCTTTAGCTTGCATGCTATAAGAACTCCTAAACTAGTGTGTTGATATTGTATAAGAATTTGTATGATCCCATAGTTAACCCATTACCCTCAGGCCATAATCCGATGATTAACCCACGATACTCACACCATGATCACATGGTTAACCCATGACCCTCACCCCAAGAACCCATGGTTAACCCTTGACACTCACGCCATGATCCCATGGGTAACCCATGACCCTCACTCCATGATCCAATGGTTAACCCATGATACGCCATGATCCCATAGTTAGCCCATGACCCTCACGCCATGATCACATGGTTAACAATGACACTCAGCCATGATCCCATGATTAACCAATGACCCTCACTCCATGATCCCTTGGTTAACCCATGACCCTGACTCCATGATCCCATTGTTAACCCATGACCCTCACTCCATGTTCCCGTGGTTAACCCATGACCCTCAAGCCATGATCCCATGGTTAACCCATGACCCCCATCCCATTATCCCAATGTTAACCGATGACCCACTTACCATGATCCCATGGTTAACCCATGACCCTCATGCAATGTTTCCATGGTTAACCATTTACACTCACACCATGATCCCATGGTTAACCCATGACCTACTTGCCATGAACCCATGGTTAACCCATGACCCTCTTACCATGATCCCAATGGTGAACCCATGACACTCACGCGTCATGATCCCATGGTTAACACACGACCCTCACCCCATTATCCCATGGTTATGCATGACCGTCACGCCATGATCACATTGTTAACCCATGACCTTCACGCCGTGATCCCATGGTTAACCCATAACCCTCCTGCCAGGATCCCATGGTTAGCCTATGACCCTCTCACCATGATCCCCATGGTTAACCCATGACCCTCAGTGCCATGATCCCATGGTTAACCCTTGACCATCACGCCATGATCCCATGGTTAACCCACGACCCTCACGCAATTTTCCTGTGGTTAACCAATGACCCTCGGGCCATGATCCCATGTTAACCCATGACCCTCATCCCATGATCCCAAGGTTAACGCATGACCCACTTACCATGATCCCATGGTTAACCCATGACCCTCGCGCCATGTTTCCATGGTTAACCATTGACCCTCACGCCATGATACCATGGTCTACCTATTACCCTCACACCATGATCCCATGGTGAACCCATGACCCTCGCGCCATGATCACGTGGTCAACCTATTACCCTCACACCATGATCCCATGGTGAACCCATGACCCTCGCGCCATGATCCCATGGTCAACCCATGACCCTCACACCATGATCCCATGGTTAACCCATGACCCTCACGACATGATCCCATGATTAACCCATGACCCTCACGCCATTATCCCATGGTTAACCCATGACCCTCACGCCATGATCGCATGATTAACCAATGACCCTCACTCCATGATCACATGGTTAACCCATGACCCTCACGCCAGGATCCCGTGGTTAAACCATGACCCTCACGCCATGATCCCATGGTTAACCCATGACCCTCAGGGCATGATCCCATGATTAATCTATGACCCTCACGCCATGATCCCATGTACGCCATGACCCTCATGCCATGTTCCCATAGTTAACCTATGACCCATATTCCATGATCCCGTGGTTAACCCTTGACCATCACGCCATGATGACATGGTTAGCCCATGACCCTCACGCCATGATCCCATGGTTAACCCATGACCCTCGTGGCCATGATCCCATGATTAACCCATGACCCTCACTCCTTGATCCCTTGGTTAACCCATGACCCTAACACCATGATCCCATGGTTAACCCACGACCTTCACGCCATGTTCCGTGGTTATCCCATGACCCTCAGGCCATGATCCCGTGGTTAACCCATGACCCCCATCCCAGGATCCCATTGTTAACCGATGACCCACTTACCATGATCCCATGGTTAACGCATGACCCTCACGCAATGTTTCCATGGTTAACCCTTGACCCTCACACCATGATCCCATGGTTAACCCATGACCCTCACGCCATGATCCCATGGTTAAACCCATGACCCTCATGCCATGATTGCATGATGAACCAATGACCCTCGCTCCATGATCATATGGTTAACCCATGACCGTCACACCAGGATCCCGTGGTTAACCCATGACCCTCATGCCATGTTCCCATGGTTTTCCCATGACCCTCATGCCAGGATCCCATGGTTAACCATTGATCCTCACGCCATGTTCCCATTGTTAACCCTTGACCCTCACGCCATGTTCCCATGGTTAACCCTTGACCCTCACACCTCACACCATGATCCCTTGGTTAACCCATGACCTTGACCTCCATGATCCAATGGTTAACCCATGACCCTCACGCCATGATCCCAATGTTAAATCATTACCCTCATGTCGTGATCCCTTGGTTAACCCATGACCCTGACGCCATGATCCCATGGTTAACATACGATCCTCACGTCATGTTCCAGTGGTTAACCCATGACCCTCAAGCCATGATCCAATGGTTAACCCATGACCCTCATCCCATTGATCCCATTTTTAACCCATGACTCACTTAACATGATCCCATGGTTAACCCATGACCCTCACTGATAGAAGCATGGATGGCTTGAGTATGTGGAAAGAATCATATTCAGATACATCTAAGTGCACTATTATTAGTGGGCTTATTAGACAACAATTAAGTCCAATTTTTATACTTATATTTTTAATTTTGGTAATATTTTTAGGATGAATTTTCTAATTGAACCCGTATACTTGATTTGGTAATATCTTGAGCTACGAATCTCCGATTGATGCATTGTTTAGTGTGTTGGAAATCTTAGGGAATTATCTACAAATCATATCTCAGGCCTCTTGACCAAATTCGGCTTCTATCATGGTGAAAACGGGCTGGAAGTTTGGTACGAATATTTAGACGAGTTTGAGCTTCAAAGGAGTGTGTCTTTTGGCTTGCATGCCTAAAGTAACTCCTCCTTTATTAGTTATGTTTCATTTTAAGTATTCTCTTAAGTTTGGTAATAACTCCAATTATTGGAGAGTTATGCTTAAATAGTCACCTAATGGTTTATTACACCAATTAGTGGTATAGTTATTAGGGGGTTATAGAATAATGGAATCTTATGAGGACTTTGTGTAAGCCAAGAGTTGGCAGCCCCACTACTATTTGTACATGCCCCAAACATGATGAATAAACAACTTTGAGTTCATTTTGGATTGATTCCAATTGTGAGAGTGTTTTCTCTCTTGGGTTCTTCATTGAGCCAACCGTTGTTCTTATCAAGAATCCAAGATTCTTGTGGCTAACCTCACATTGGCTTATCAAATCCCCTTGGATTTGTTGCGCCTACCTCCCATTTCTCATCTTATCCAATTTTGTATTTCATCTTCTTCTATAATTTTGCTTGGTCACTCAAGGATAGATCCGAAAATATATATGTTCCTTGTTAGGATCATATCACTCACGCCATGTTTCCATGGTTAACCATTGACCCTCACGCCATGATCCCATGGTTAACCCATGACACTCATGCCATGATACCATTGTGAACCTATTACCCTCAAACCATGATCCCATGGTCAACTCATGACCCTCCTGCCAAGATCCCATGGTCTACCCATGACCCTCACTCCATGATCCCATGGTTAACCCATGACCCTCACGACATGATCCCAAGGTTAACCCATGACCCTCATGCCATGATCCCATGGTTAACCCTTGACCCTCACGCCATGATGGCATGATTAACCAATGACCCTCATGCCATGATCACATGTTTAACCCATGACCCTCACGCCAGGTTCCCATGGTTAACCCATGAGCCCCACGCCATGTTCGCATGGTTTACCCGTGACCCTCTAGAGATGATTCCATAGTTAACACTTGAACTTCACGCCAGGATCCCATGGTTAACCTATGACCCTCTCACCATGATCCTAATGATTAACCCTTGACCCTTATGCCATGATCCTATGGTTAACCCTTGACCCTCACGCCATGATGGCATGCTTAACGAATGACCCTCATGCCATGATCACATGTTTAACCCATGACCCTCACGCCAGGATCCCATGGTTAACCCATGACCCTCACGCCATGTTCGCATGGTTTACCCATGTTCCTCTAGAGATGATTCCATAGTTAACACTTGAACTTCACGCCATGATCCCATGGTTAACTTATTACCCTCTCACCATGATCCCAATGATTAACCCTTGACCCTCACACCATGATCCCATGGTTAACCCATTACCCTCACGCCATGATCCCATGGTTAACCCATTACCCTCATGCCATGTTCCCATGGTTAACCCATGACTCTCATGCCTTGACCCATTATTATCCTATGACCCTCATGCCATTATCCTATGGTTAACCCATGACCCTCATGCCATGATCCCATATTAACCCATGACCTCACGCCATGCACCCATGGTTAACCCATGGCCCTCATGCCATTATCCCATGGTTAACCCTTGACTCTCAACCCATGATCCCATGGTTACCCTATGACTCTCATTCCATGATCCCATGGTTAACCCATGACCCACTTACTATAATCCCATGGTTAACCCATTACCCTCACGCATGATCCTATGGTTAACCCATGACCCTCATGCCATGATCCCATTATTAACCCATGACCCTCATGCCATGATCCTATGGTTAACCCATGACCCTCATGCCATGTTCCCATGATTAACCATTGACCCCACGCCATGATCCCATGGTTAACCCATGGCCCTCAAGCCATGATCCCAAGGTTAACCCGTGACCCACTTGCCATGATACCATGGTTAACCCATTACCCTCCACAATGATCCCATGGTTAACCCATGACCCTCATGCCATGATCCCGGGGTTAACCAATGACCCTCACACCCTGATTCCTTGGTTAACCCATGACCCTCACGACATGATCGCATAGTTAACCCGTGACTCTCAAGCCTTGATTCCCTGGTTAACACATGACCCTCACGACATGATCGCATGATTAACCCATGACCTTTACGGTATGATCCCATGGTTAACCCTTGACCCTCACGTCGTGATCTCATGATTAACCCATGCCCTCACACCATGATCCCATCCTTAACCCTTGACGTTCACACCATGATTCCATAGTTAACCCATGACCCTCATTCTATGATCCCAAGGTTAACCCATGACGCACTTGTCATGATCCCATGGTTAACCCATGACCCTTCCTTCATGATCCCATGGTTAAACCATGAACCAGTCGCCATGATCTCATAGTTAACCCATGACCCTCTTGCCATGATCCAACGTTTAACCAATGATGCTCATGCCATGATCTCATGGTTAACCTTTGAACCTCACGCCATGATCCATTGGTTAACCCATGACCATCACCCCATGATCCTATGGTTAACTTGTGACCCTCATGCCATGATCCCACATGGTTAACCAATGACCCTCTTGCCATGTTCCCATGGTTAACCCATGACCTTCACGTCATGATCCCATGGTTAACCCATGACCTACACAGCATGATCCAATGGTTAACCCATGACCCACATGCAATGATCCCTTGATTAATCCATAACGCACTTACCATGATCACAAGGTTTGCACATGACCCACTCGCCATGATCGCATGGTTAACCCTTGTCCCTCATGCCATGATCCCATGGTTATCCCTTGACCCTCACGCCATGATCCCATGGTTAACCCATGACCCTCACGCCATGATCCCATGGTTAACCCATGCCCCTCACGCCACGATCCCTAGGTTTACACATGATCGTCACGCCTTGATCGGGTGGTTAACCAATGACCTTCACGCCATGATGTCATCGTTAACCTGTGACCCTCACGCCATGATCCCATGGTTAACCCAAGACCGTCATGCCATGATCCCTTGATTAACCCATGACCCTCACGCCATGATCCTATGGTTAACTAACCCATGACCCTCTCGCCACAATCTAATGGTTAACCCATTACCCTCACACCAGGATCCCATGGTTAACCCATGACCCACACGCCATGATCCCATGGTTAACCCATTACCCTCACGCCATGATCCCATGGTTAACCTATGACCCTCATTCCATGATCCCATGGTTAACCAATGACCCATTTACCATGATCTCATGGTTAACACATGACCCTCACGACATGATACTATGGTTAACCCATGACCCTCAAACCATGATCCCATGATTAACCCATGACCCTCATGCCACGATCCCATGTTTTACCCATGACCCTCTCGTCATGATACCATGGATAACCCAGTACCCTCACTCCATGTTTCCAAGGTTAACCCATGACCCTCAAGCCATGATCCCATGGTTAACCTATGACCCTCATTCCATGATCCCACGGTTAACCCATGACCCACTTTCCATGATACCATGGTTAAACCATTACCCTCACACCATGATCCCATGGTTAACCCATGACCCTCACGCCATGATCCCATGGTTAACAAATGACCCTCACACCTTGATTCCTTGGATAACCCAAGACCCTCACGACATGATCCCATAGTTAACCCATGACTCTCAAGCCTTGATTCCCTAGTTAACATATGACCCTCACGACATGATCGCATGATTAGCCCATGACCTTTATGCTATGATCCCATGGTTAACCCATGACCTTCTCACCTTGATCCCCATGGTTAACCCATGACCCTCAAGTCTTGATCTCATGGTTAAGCCATGCCCTCACACCATGATCCCATCGTTAATCCATGGCGTTCACACCATGATCCCATAATTAACCGATGACCCTCATTCTATGATCCCAAGGTTAACCCATGACCCACTTGCCATGATCACATGGATAATCCATGACCCCCCCCCCCCCCCCCAATCATGATCCCATGGTTAAACCATGACCTCGACGCCATGATCCCATAGTTAACCCATGACCCTCATGCCATGATCCAACGGTTAACCAATGATCCTCACGCCATGATCCCCTGGTTAACCTTTGAACCACACGCCATGATCCTTTGGTTAACCCTTGACCATCTCCCCATGATCCCATGGTTAACCCGTGACCCTCATGCCATGATCCCACATGGTTAACCAATGACCTTCTTGCCATCATCCCATGGTTAACCCATGACACTCATGCCATGATCCCATGGTTAAGCCATGACCCTCATGCCATGATCAGATGTTTAACCTATGGCCCTCATGCCATTATCCCATGGTTAACCCTTCACCCTCAAGCCATGATCCCATGGTTACCCTATGACTCTCATTCCATGATCCCATGGTTAACCAATGACCCACTTACTATAATCCCATGGTTAACCCAATACCCTCATGACATGATCCTATGGTTAACCCATGATCCTCATGCCATGATCCCATGATTAACCCATGACCCCTCAAGCCATGATCCTATGGTTAACCCATGACCCTCATGCCATGATCCCATATTAACCCATGACCCCACGCCATGAACCTATGGTTAACCCATGGCCATCACGACGTTATCCCATGGTTAACCCTTGACCCTCAAGCCATGATCCCATGGTTACCATATGACTCTCATTCCATGATCCCATATTTAACCCATGAACCACTTACTATAATCCAATGGTTAACCCAGTACCTTCATGCCATGATCCTATGGTTAACCCATGACCCTCATGCCATGATCCCCTTATTAACCCATGACCCTCTCGCCATGATCATATGGTTAACCCATGACCCTCATGCCATGATCCCAAGATTAACCAATGACCGTCACACCCTGATTCCTTGGTTAACCTATGACCCACTAGCCATGATACCATGGTTAACCTGTGACCCACTTGCCATGATACCATGGTTAACCCATTACCCTCACACCATGATCCCATGGTTAACCCATGACCCACACGCCATGATCCCATGGTTAACCAATGATCGTCACACCCTGATTCCTTGGTTAACCGATGACCCTCACGACATGATCCCATAGTTAACCCATGACTCTCAAGCCTTGATTCCCTGGTTAACACATGACCCTCACGACATGATCGCATGACCCATGACCCTCATTCCATAGTTAACCCATGACCCTCATTCTATAATCCCAACGTTAACCCATGACCCGCTTGCTATGATCCCATGGTTAACCCATGACCCTTCCATCATGATCCCATGGTTAAACCATGACCCAGTCGCCATGATCCCATAGTTAGCCCATGACCCTCTCGCCATGATCCAACGGTGAGATGAGCCCAATTTGGAGTATGGTTCAAGAAGCTTATCAAGGACTTGGTGGGCCAATTACAAATGTTACAACCAAGAAAGCCCAACAAGTGTTAATTCAAACTATGGTTCTCATCATGGAAGCAAGCTCAAATGCAAGATTGTATGGAATGAAGCCCAAATTATTAACTTACATTATCCAACTAAAGGATCCATGACAAGAGGGGCGTGCAACATGAAGAAGAGTCCAATTTTAGTTGTTTGTTTTAATTCAATAAGTGTAAATGGGTTTTATGAGTGAGCCCAATTACTAAGTGATGTTTTTGGGGCAGCCCACTTGTAATCCATGATGGAAAACGAATTTGTCTTAGTGGGAGGAATCTTTAGCTTGCATGCTATAAGAACTCCTAAACTAGTGTGTTGATATTTTGATAAATTGTATAAATTATGGGAGGTTACACTTTTAATATGAGAAGCAAGTGTAACCACCACATAATTAGGGGGATGAAGAGTCAAGAAGAGGGGGGGGGGGGTAACCTTCATAGTCTTATGACTGAGTTGAATGATTTGGTGGCTATATTATGAGGGTTTTTTAACTCATGTTATGATGGCTGAGTTAAGTGGGAATAAGTGAGTGTTTAAGGTCATGAATTAGGCCAATTAAGTGGGGGGTATGGTTTGGTTTTGGAAGCCCAAAAGTTGGCTGCTCAACTATATGTAATTTGTGACAAACACATGAAATGGTAACTTGGATGTTAATTTTGGATCAAATCCATTTTGTGAGAATTTTGTTCTCCTAGGTTCTTGGTTGAACCAAACAATCTCATCAAGAATCCAAGATTCTTGTGGCCAACCTCACTTGGCTTATCAAAACTCTTGTTTTGTGGCGCCATCATCATCTTCTTACTCATCCATTTTCTTTATTTCTTCACTTTAATCTTGGTTACAAAGTGTTGCACGAATTTGTGTTAAAAATTCAACCAAAAAGATCATCAAAGGCAACCTCACCATTTGGTTGTCATCAAGTGGTATCAAAGCTTAGGCTTTGGTTGGATTTTGTGTTTTTGTTCTTCATCTTCTACCTTTCTTCTTTTCTTCTTTTAAACCCAAAAACTATAAAAAAAAATTACACTTTGATTCTATTTGTGAAGGAAAATTTCGTGGTTGTTGTTCTTGCTCAAAAACAAGTTTTCAAGTGTGATTCTCTTCTTCAAAGTTTGAAAAAAAAATAAGATTTGCACAAATTATAAGAAAAAAAATTGTGCATGAAATCTTGAAAAAAAAGGAAGAGAAAAGTCTATTTGAGCAATTTGTGTTCTTGAAACAAAAAAACAAAGAAAAATATTTCCCTTCTTCCTTGTTCTTATTTCCAAAGCTTTGCCTTTCTAGCTTTTCCTTTTGTTTCCTTTGTTTTGATAAGTTTTGTGATTTTTGTTACTTGAATTTTTTTGGATTTTTGTGTGGTTTTTGTTTTTGACTCTTCTAAGAACTAAAGGAGAACATTTGAGAGGAAAAAGGCAAGAGTGTCCAAAATACATTTTTTGTGTGGAAAAAGCCAAAAGAGTGAAAAAAAAATCCATTGTGTGAACTAGTGGGGGAGTGTAGTGAGGAAACACAAACTCTTCTACCCAAATCATGGCCAACAATGAAGATAGTCCACCATTATCTCCAAGGTCAGCCACTCTTCAAGCTAGGATGGCCAATCAAGTCCAAGCTCTTCAAAGACAAATGGAGCAAATGCAAGCCAATTATGAGAGACAACTTGCTAACCTACACCGTGACAATTCAAGTGACTATGATAGTGAAAGAGGAAGGCCTAGAGGAGGACGACATAGAAGAGGAGGACATAGGGGAGAGAGACGTGATAGAGGACTTGAAGGGGTCAAAATCAAAGTTCCTCCCTTTATTGGGAAGAATGATCCGGAGGCTTACTTGGAGTGGGAGCTAAAAATAGAACAAGTCTTTGATTGTAATTCATACAATGAAAGCAAGAAGGTGAAAGTAGCCTCCCTTGAGTTCAAGGAATATGCACTTGTGTGGTGGGACCAACTACAAAAAGAAAGGAGAAGACATGGAAGAGAGCCCATAGACACTTGGGAGGAGATGAAATTTATCATGAGGAAGAGGTATGTCCCAAATCATTATCAAAGGGATATTCACAACAAGTTACAAAGGCTTACCCAAGGGACCAAAAGCGTTGATGAATATTTCAAGGAGATGGAGTTGGCGTTACTTAGGTCAAATTTTCAAGAGGATAGGGAGGCTACCATGGCAAGATTCCTACATGGCTTGAATCAAGATATCCAAGACATAGTGGAGTTGCAACCTTATGTGGAGCTTGAAGATTTGGTCCAACAAGCCATTAAGGTGGAGCAACAAATTAAGAGGAGAAAGTCCAAATATTCGTTTTCTTCATCTTCCAAATTTCCATACTCAAATTGGAAGGAAGATTCAAAGAAGGAGGGTGCACCATTTTCTAAAGAGGCCGGGAGCACCCCTCAAGGAAAGAAGCCAACGGAAACAAGTTCTAGGAGCCGTGATGTGAAGTGTTTCAAATGCTTAGGCCATGGGCATATTGCATCCCAATGCCCAACAAAGAGGACAATGGTGGCATGGAATGGTGAAGTGGTCTCAAAAATCGAAGCCTCGAGTGTTGAGGAGAGTGAAAAAGGAGAAGAAATTCCAGGAGGGAGACTTATTCATGGTAAGAAGGCTTTTGGGAAGTCAAGTCAAGGATCATGAAGCAAGCCAAAGGGAGAATATCTTTCATTCTAGATGTCTAATTCAAGGAAAGGTATGTTCTCTAATCATTGATGGTGGGAGTTGTGCCAATGTTGTAAGCACTAGATTGGTGTCCAAATTGAATCTTGTTACTAAGGCACATCCAAGGCCATATAGGCTTCAATGGCTAAGTGAGGTTGGGGAAACGGTGGTGAACAAACTAGTAGAGGTCCCATTCTCAATTGGAAAGTATGAAGATTGTGTACTTTGTGATGTGGTGCCTATGGAGGCAAGCCATATGTTGTTGGGAAGGCCTTGGCAATATGACAAAAAGGCCATCCATGATGGGTTCTCAAATAAGTTCACCTTCATGCATCAAGACCGAAAGGTCATTCTTTCTCCTTTATCTCCAAAGCAAGTTAGTGAGGATCAAATAAGAATGAGAGAAAAAGAGAGCAAGAGAAAAAAGAAAAGGAGAGTGAAAAAAGGATTGAAAAAGAGAGTGAGAAAAAGATTGAAGAAAAAGGTGAGAAAACAATTGAAAAAAGAGTGATCAAGAGAAAAATAATGAGGAAAATATTGTGAAAATTAGTGAAAAGAAAGAGAGTTGTTTGGCAACAAAAAGTGAAGAGAAGGAGGCTTTGATTTCAAGGCAACCCCAATTCATTTTTTATTGCAACAATTTTTATTTAATTACTAATGCTTCTAAGGATCTTTCTTTGTCTAGTGGTGTTGTAACTTTTTTGCAGAAATTTGGTAATTTCATTCCAAAGGAAGCACCCTATGGCAATGTCATTGTGAAGAACACTCTGGATGCACCCAAAATGACTAATTTTGGTGATGAAGACTTCAATTCGAGGACGAATTCACTCAAAGAAGGAGGGAATGACATGAGCCCAATTTGGAGTATGGTTCAAGAAGCTTATCAAGGACTTGGTGGGCCAATTACAAATGTTACAACCAAGAAAGCTCAACAAGTGTTAATTCAAACTATGGTTCTCATCATGGAAGCAAGCTCAAATGCAAGATTGGATGGAATGAAGCCCAAATTATTAACTTACATTATCCAACTAAAGGATCCATGACAAGAGGGGCGTGCAACATGAAGAAGAGTCTAATTTTAGTTGTTTGTTTTAATTCAATAAGTGTAAATGGGTTTTATGAGTGAGCCCAATTACTAAGTGATGTTTTTTAGGGCAGCCCACTTGTAATCCATGATGGAAAACGAATTTGTCTTAGTGGGAGGAATCTTTAGCTTGCATGCTATAAGAACTCCTAAACTAGTGTGTCGATATTTTGATAAATTGTATAAATTATGGGGGGTTACACTTTTAATGTGAGAAGCAAGTGTAACCACCACATAATTAGGGGATGAAGAGTCAAGAAGGGGGGGGCGTAACCTTCATAGGCTGAGTTGAATGATTTGGTGGCTACATTATGAGGGTTTCTTAACTCATGTTATGATGGCTGAGTTAAGTGGGAATAAGTCAGTGTTTAAGGTCATGAATTAGGCCAATTAAGTGGGGGGTTATGGACTGGTTTTGGAAGCCCAAAAGTTGGCTGCTCAACTATATGTAATTTGTGACAAACACATGAAATGGTAACTTTGATGTTAATTTTGGATCAAATCCATTTTGTGAGAATTTTGTTCTCCTAGGTTCTTGGTTGAACCAAACTATTGTTCTCATCAAGAATCCAAGATTCTTGTGGGGAACCTCACCTGGCTTATCAAAACTCTTGTTTTATGTCGCCATCATCATCTTCTTACTCATCCATTTTCTTTATTTCTTCACTTTAATCTTGGTTACAAAGTGTTACACGAATTTTTGTTAAAAATTCAACCAAAAAAAGATCATCAAAGGCAACCTCATCGTTTGTTTGTCATCATCCTTAAAAGCATGCTCTTGTTTTTTCCCCCACTTAAATCCCCACATTCTTTTTGACAATTTCATTCAGAGGTGCAGCCAAAGTACTAAAATCCCTAACAAACCTCCTATAGAAACTAGCCAAACCATGAAAGCTTCTTACATCACTCACATTTTTGGGGGTTGGCCAATCTTGAGTGGCCTTAACTTTCTCTTGGTCCACATGGACCCCTTTTGCATTTATCACAAAACCAAGGAAATTCACATGGTCCACACAAAAAGTGCATTTTTCCAAATTTGCAAACAATTTTTCCTTTCTTAATACAAGTAAAACAACCCTTAAATGTTCAAGGTATCATCTAAGTTTTTACTATATATTGATATCATCAAAATACACCACAATAAACTTGCCTAAAAAATCTCTTAGAACATGGTTCATAAGCCTCATAAAAGTGCTAGGTGCATTTGTTAACCCAAAAGGCATTACTAACCATTCATACAATCCATATTTTGTTTTAAAGGCAGTTTTCCATTCATCCCCATTACTAATTCTAATTTGATGATACCCACTTTTTAAATCAATTTTAGAAAATAGGCATGCACCATACAATTCATCAAGCAAATCATCAAGCCTAGGGATAGGATGTCTATATTTAATTGTGATGTTATTCACAGCCCTACAATCTGTGCACATCCTCCACTTACCATCTTTTTTGGTACCAAAATTACCGGCACTGCACATGGGCTCATACTTTCTTGAACCCACCCTTTTTGCATCAACTCCTCCACTTGGGTTTGAATCTCCTTAGTCTCTTGAGGGTTACTCCTATAGGCTGGCCTATTGGGCAATGATGCACCCGGAATGAGATCAATATGGTGCTCAATCCCTCTTAGAGGTGGAAGGCCGTGTGGCACTTTGATGACAACCAAACGATGAGGTTGCCTTTGATGATCTTTTTGGTTGAATTTTTAACACAAATTCGTGTAACACTTTGTAACCAAGATTAAAGTGAAGAAATAAAGAAAATGGATGAGTTAGAAGATGATGATGGCGCCACAAAACAAGAGTTTTGATAAGCCAAGTGAGGTTCGCCACAAGAATCTTGGATTCTTGATGAGAACAATAGTTTGGTTCAACCAAGAACCTAGGAGAACAAAATTCTCACAAAATGGATTTGATCCAAAATTAACATCAAAGTTACTATTTCATGTGTTTGTCACAAATTACATATAGTTGAGCAGCCAACTTTTGGGCTTCCAAAACCAAACCATAACCCCCCACTTAATTGGCCTAATTCACGACCTTAAACACTTACTTATTCCCACTTAACTCAGCCATCATAACTTGAGTTAATTTGCCTAAAAATCCCTCATAATGTAGCCACCAAATCATTCAACTCAGCCATAAGACTATGAAGGTTACGCCCCCTCCTCTTCTTGACTCTTTATCCCCTAATTATGTGGTGGTTACAATTGCTTCTCACATTAAAAGTGTAACCCCCCATAATTAATACAATTTATCAAAATATCAACACACTAGTTTTGGAGTTCTTATAGCATGCAAGCTAAAGATTCCTCCCACTAAGACACATACAAATTCGTTTTCCCTCATGGATTACAAGTGGGCTGCCCCAAAAACATCACTTAGTAATTGGGCTCACTCATAAAACCCATTTACACTTATTGAATTAAGACAAACAACTAAAATTGGACTCTTCTTCATGTTGCACGCCCCTCTTGTCATGGATCCTTTAGTTGGATAATGTAAGTTAATAATTTGGGCTTCATTCCATCCAATCTTGCATTTGAGCTTGCTTCCATGATGAGAACCATAGTTTGAATTAACACTTGTTGGGCTTTCTTGGTTGTAACATTTGTAATTGGCCCACCAAGTCCTTGATAAGTTTCTTGAACCATACTCCAAATTGGGCTCATATCCCACTTCCTTTGGAAAAACATCTCCAAATTTCTGTAAAAGATTTTTAACACCACTAGACAAAGAGATATCATTAGAGGCATTAGAATTTAAACAAAATTCCCTACAATAAAGTATGTATAGGGGCTGCCTTGAGACCAATGCACTTTTTACCTCACTCTTTGTTTCAAAATAGCTCTCTTTTGCCTCTCTTTTCATCTCTATTTTTCTCACTTTTTTTCTCATGATTTTTCTTTATTTTTTCATCATTCCTTTTGTCAATTTTTTTCTCTCCTTCTCCTTCTTTTCTCTCTTGCTCTCTTTTTTCTCTCATTCTTATTTGATCCTCACTAACTTGCTTTGGAGACAAAGGATAAAGAATGACCTTTTCGTCTTGATACATGAAGGTAAACTTATTTGAGAACCCATCATGGATGGCCTTTTTGTCATATTGCCAAGGCCTTCCCAACAACATATGGCTTGCCTCCATAGGCACCACATCACAAAGTACACGATCTTCATACTTTCCAATTGAGAATGGAACCTCTACTTGTTTGTTCACAACCATTTCCCCAACCTCACTTAGCCATTGAAGCCTATATGGCTTTGGATGTGCCTTAGTAACAAGATTCAATTTGGACACCAATCTAGTGCTTACAACATTGGCACAACTCCCACCATCAATGATTAGAGAACATACCTTTCCTTGAATTAGACATCTAGAATGAAAGATATTCTCCCTTTGGCTTGCTTCATGATCCATCACTTGACTTCCCAAAAGCCTCCTCTCCATGAGTAAATCACCATCCGGCATGAACACATCTCCTTCACTTTCCTCTCCACTTGAAGCCTCGGATTGTGATACCACTTCCCCATTCATGGACACCATAGTTCTCTTTGTTGGACATTGGGATGCTATGTGTCCATGGCCTAAGCATTTGAAACATTTTACATCACGGCTCCTAGAGTTTGTCTCCATGGGTTTCTTTCCTTGTATGTTGCTCACTGCCTCCTTGGTGGGTGCACCCTCCTTCTTTTGCTTGTCCTTCCAATTTGAGGATGGAAATTTGGAAGATGAAGAAGAAGAATACTTAGCCTTCCTCCTCTTAATTTGTTGCTCCACTTTAATGGCTTGTTGGACCAAATCTTCAAGCTCCACATAATGTTGCAACTCCACTATGTCTTGAATATCTTGATTCAAGCCATGTAGGAATCTTGCCATGGTAGCCTCCCTATCTTCTTGAAAATTTGACCTAAGTAAGGCCAACTCCATCTCCTTGAAATATTCATCAACGCTTTTGGTCCCTTGGGTAAGCCTTTGTAATTTGTTGTGAATGTCCCTTTGATAATGATTTGGGACAAACCTCTTCCTCATGACAAATTTCAACTCCTCCCAAGTGTCTATGGGCTCTCCTCCATGTCTTCTCCTTTCTTTTTGTAATTGGTCCTACCACACAAGGGCATATTCCTTGAACTCAAGGGCGGCTAGTTTCACCTTCTTGCTTTCATTGAGAATGGAACCTCTACTTGTTTGTTCACAACCATTTCCCCAACCTCACTTAGCCATTGAAGCCTATATGGCAACTCAAGGGCGGCTACTTTCACCTTCTTGCTTTCATTGTATGAATTACAATCAAAGACTTGTTCTATTTTTAGCTCCCACTCCAAGTAAGCCTCCGGATCATTCTTCCCAATAAAGGGAGGAACTTTGATTTTGACCCCTTCAAGTCCTCTATCACGTCTCTCTCCCCCCTATGTCCTCCTCCTCTATGTCGTCCTCCTCTAGGCCTTCATCTTTCACTATCATAGTCACTTGAATCGTCACGGTGTAGGTTAGCAAGTTGTCTATCATAATTGGCTTGCATTTGCTCCAATTGTCTTTGAAGAGCTTGGACTTGATTGGCCATCCTAGCTTGAAGAGTGGCTGACCTTGGAGATAATGGTGGACTATCCACATTGTTGGTCATGATTTGAGTAGAAGAGTTTATGTGTTTCCTCACTACACTACCTCACTAGTTCACACAATGATTTTTTTTAAATCTTTTGGCTTTTTCCACACAAAAATGTATTTTGGACACTCTTGCCATTTTCCTCTCAAATGTAAACACAAAAACCACACAAAAATCCAAAAAATTCAAGTAACAAAAATCACAAAACTTATCAAAACAAAGGAAACTAAAGGAAAGGCTAGAAAGGAAAAGCTTTGGAAATAAGAACAAGGAAGAAGGGAAATATTTTTCTTTTTTTTGTTTCAAGAACACAAATTGCTCAAATAGACTTTTCTCTTCCTTTTTTTTCCTTCAAGATTTCATGCCCATTTTTTTTCTTATAATTTGTGCAAATTTTTTTTTTCAAACTTTGAAGAAGAAAATCACACTTGAAAACTTGTTTTTGAGCAAGAACAACAACACGAAATTTCCCTTCACAAATAGATTCAAAGTGTATTTTTTTTTTGTGTGTTTGTGGGTTTAAAAGAAGAAAAGAAGAAAGGTAGAAGAAGAAGAACAAAACTCAGAAAATTCAACCAAAGCCTAAGCTTTGATACCACTTGATGACAACCAAATGGTGAGGTTGCCTTTGATGATCTTTTTGGTTGAATTTTTAACACAAATTCGTGTAACACTTTGTAACCAAGATTAAAGTGAAGAAAGAAAGAAAATGGATCAGTAAGAAGATGATGATGGCGCCACAAAACAAGAGTTTTGATAAGCCAAGTGAGGTTCGCCACAAGAATCTTGGATTCTTGATGAGAACAATAGTTTGGTTCAACCAAGAACAATAGTTTGGTCCAATTTCTCTATCGCATCCCCCATATCTCCTTCCTCCATGCCTTCTCCTTTTTATTTCTACTAACTTGTCAAGAGTCACAGTGAGCTTCTCCATGCCTCTTTGAAATCTCTCCATTTGATGTAAGCTCGTTGGAAATTGATTTGGATCAAGAGAGCATTCAAGGTCTTGGTGGCCCAATGACAAGAGCAAGAGCAAAGAGAAAGCCCAAGAAGCCCTAACTCAATTAGTGGTCCTCTTAATGGACACAAGCCCAAGTGTACATGCGAGTAATGAAGACAATAAGCCCAAGTTAATAACTTTGCTCATCCAAGCCCTTAAGCATGAAGAGGGCGTGCAAGTCCACATAATTAGGAAGGGAAATCTTTTGCATTAAATTATATTGATTATGAGAGGATTACACTTTTAATTTGAGAAACAAGTGTAATTCCACATAATCAGGGAGGGAAATCTTTTGCATTAAATTGTATTGATTATGAGAGGATTACACTTTTAATTTGGGAAACAAGTGTGATCCCACATAATTAGGGAGGGAATCTTTTGGCATTAAATTGTATTAATTATGGGAGGATTGATCTTAGGCCATTCTTCTATAAGTAAGACGCCCCCCCAACACATGAATACAATTTGGATATTATTTTGGATTGAAATCCTTTTGTGAGAATTTCGTTCTCCTTGGTTCTTGGTTGAGCCATCTTGTTTTTATCAAGAATCCACGATTCTTGTAGCGAACGTCATAGGCTTATCAAACAGCCTTGTTTGTGGTGCCTCCACCATTCCTTCCTCATCCACTTTTGTTTCTTTCTTCACCTAATTTTGTTACAAAGTGTTACACGAAAATTCACTTGCTTGAAATTCAACCAAAAAAGATCATCAAAGGCAACCTCACCATTTGGTTGTCATCAAGTGGTATCAAAGCTTAGGCTTTGGTTGAATTTTCTGAGTTTGCTCTTCTTCTTCTACCTTTCTTCTTTTCTTCTTTTAAAACCAAAAACAAAAAAAAAAAATTAACACTTTGAGCTTGTTGAAGGGAATTTCGTTTGTGTTGTGTTTCTGCCCCAAAGCTTCAAGTTGCAATTAGTATTTCTCTTCTCCTTAAAGTTCAAAAAAAAAAATTTAAGCAATTTGTCAAAAAAAAATATAGTGAAGTAGCGCATGAAATAGTGAGAAAAAGAGAAGAGACAAAGTTCTATTTGGGCAATTAGTGTTCAAAAAAAAAAATCCCTTCTTTCTTGTTTCTTCATTCTCAAGGTTTTTTTTTCCTTTCTAGCCTTTCTTTTTTTTTTGTTTCCTTGTTTGATAAGTTTTTGTGATTTTTGTTACTTGATTTTTGGATTTTTTTTTGTGTGGAACGTGGTTGACTCCTCTAAGACCTAAAAGAGAACAATTGAGTGGAAAAAGGCAAGACTGAAAATTACATCTTGTGTGGAAAAAGCCAATTGAGTGAAATACATTTGTGTGCACAAGTGAGGGAGTGTAGTGAGGAATTTTATAATTTCTTCTTATCTTTTGATATTGTGTCCAAATGATGGCAGCCCATGAAGATAGTCCACCATTATCTCCAAGGCCAGCCACTCTTCAAACTAGGATGACCAATCAAGTCCAAGCTCTTCAAAGGCAATTGGAGCAAATGCAAGCCAATTATGATCGACAACTTGCTCACCTACACCGTGACGATTCAAGTGACTATGATAGTGAAAGAGTAAGGCCTAGAGGAAGACGACATAGAGGAGGAGGACATAGGGGAGAGAGGCATGATAGAGGACTTGAAGGGGTCAAAATCAAGGTTCCCCCCTTTATTGGGAAGAATGATCCGGAGGCTTACTTGGAGTGGGAACTAAAAATAGAACAAGTCTTTGATTGTAATTCATACAATGAGAGCAAGAAGGTGAAAGTAGCCGCCCTTGAGTTCAAAGAATATGCCCTTGTGTGGTGGGACCAACTACAAAAGGAAAGGAGGAAACATGGAAGAGAGCCTATAGACACTTGGGAGGAGATGAAATTTATCATGAGGAAGAGGTTCGTCCCAAGTCATTATCAAAGGGACATTCACAATAAATTACAAAGGCTTACCCAAGGGACCAAAAGTGTTGATGAATACTTCAAGGAGATGGAGTTGGCCTTACTTAGGTCAAATTTTCAAGAAGATAGGGAGGCTACCATGGCGAGATTCATACATGGGTTGAATCAAGATATTCAAGACATAGTGGAGTTGCAAAATTATGTGGAACTTGAAGATTTGGTCCAACAAGCCATTAAAGTGGAGCAACAAAGTAAGAGAAGGAAGTCTATGTATTCTTCTTCTTCATCTTCCAAATTTCCATCCTCAAATTGGAAGGACAAGTAAAAGAAGGAGGGTGCACCCCCCAAGGAGGCCGTGAGCAACATACAAGGAAAGAAACCCATGGAGGCAAACTCTAGGAGCCGTGATGTAAAATGTTTCAAATGCTTGGGCCATGGGCACATAGCATCCCAATGTCCAACAAAGAGAACGATGGTGTTGTCCATGAATGGGGAAGTGGTATCTCAATCCGAAGCTTCAAGTGGAGAGGAAAGTGAAGGAGATGCGTTCATCCCGGATGGTGATTTACTCATGGTGAGGAGGCTTTTGGGAAGTCTAGTGAAGGATCATGAAGCAAGCCAAAGGGAGAATATCTTTCATTCTAGATGTCTAATTCAAGGAAAGGTATGTTCTCTAATCATTGATGGTGGGAGTTGTGCCAATGTTGTAAGAACTAGATTGGTGTCCAAATTGAATCTTGTTGCTAAGGCACATCCAAGGCCATATAGGCTTCAATGGCTAAGTGAGGTCGGGGAAATGGTTGTGAACAAACAAGTAGAGGTTCCATTCTCGATTGGAAAGTATGAAGATTGTGTACTTTGTGATGTGGTGCCTATGGAGGCAAGCCATATGTTGTTGGGAAGGCCTTGGCAATATGACAAAAAGGCCATCCATGATGGGTTCTCAAATAAGTTCACCTTCATTCATCAAGACCGAAAGGTCATTCTTTCTCCTTTATCTCCAAAGCAAGTTAGTGAGGACCAAATAAGAATGAGAGAAAAAAGAGAGGAAGAGAGAAAAGAAAAGCAGAGTGAGAAAAAGAAAGAAAAGGAGAGTGAGAAAAAGAAAGAAAAAGAGAGTGAGAAAAATCATGAGAAAAAAAGTGAGAAAAATAGAGATGCAAAAGAGGGAAACGAGAGCTATTTTGCAACAAAGAGTGAGGTAAAAAGTGCATTGGTCTCAAGGCAGCCCCTATACCTACTTTATTGTAGGGACTTTTGTTTGAATTCTAACGCCTCTAATGATATCTCTTTGTCTAGTGGGGTTAAAAATCTTTTGCAGGAATTTGGAGATGTTTTTCCAAAGGAGGTGCCACACGGGCTTCCTCCTCTACGTGGGATTGAGCACCAAATTGATCTCATTCCGGGCGCGTCATTACCCAATTGGCCAGCCTATAGGAGTAACCCTCAAGAGACTAAGGAGATTCAAACCCAAGTGGAGGAGTTGATGCAAAAAGGGTGGTTTCAAGAAAGTATGAGCCCATGCACAGTACCGGTAATTTTGGTACCAAAAAAGGATGGTAAGTGGAGGATGTGCACAGATTGTAGGGCTGTGAATAACATCACAATTAAATATAGACATCCTATCCCTAGGCTTGATGATTTGCTTGATGAATTGTGTGGTGCATGCCTATTTTCTAAAATTGATTTAAAGAGTGGGTATCATCAAATTAGAATTAGGGAAGGGGATGAATGGAAAACTGCCTTTAAAACAAAATATGGGTTGTATTAATGGTTAGTAATGCCTTTTGGGTTAACAAATGCACCTAGCACTTTTATGAGGCTCATGAACCATGTTCTAAGAGATTTTTTAGGCAAGTTTGTTGTGGTGTATTTTGATGATATCTTAATATATAGTAAAAACTTGGATGATCATCTTGAACATTTAAGGGTTGTTTTACTTGTATTAAGAAAGGAAAAATTGTATGCAAATTTGGAAAAATGCACTTTTTGTGTGGACCATGTGAATTTCCTTGGATTTGTGATAAATGCAAAAGGGGTCCATGTGGACCAAGAAAAAATCAAGGCCATTCGAGATTGGCCAACCCCCAAAAATGTGAGTGATGTAAGAAGCTTTCATGGTTTGGCTAGTTTCTATAGGAGGTTTGTTAAGGATTTTAGTACTTTGGCTGCACCTCTTAATGAAATTGTCAAAAAGAATGTGGGATTTAAGTGGGGGGAAAAACAAGAGCATGCTTTTAAGGGACTTAAAGAAAAACTCACCCATGCACCAATACTTGTTTTGCCTAATTTTGCTAAATCTTTTGAGATTGAATGTGATGCTTCTAATATTGGTGTTGGGGCTGTTTTGATACAAGAGGGGCATCCAATTGCTTATTTTAGTGAGAAATTAAGTGGAGCTTCCCTTAATTATCCCACCTACGATAAGGAATTGTATGCCTTAGTAAGAGCTTTGCAAACTTGGCAACACTATCTTTTGCCCAAAGAGTTTGTGATTCATAGTGACCATGAGTCTTTGAAATATTTGAAAGGGCAAGGAAAGTTAAATAAAAGTCATGCAAAATGGGTTGAATTTCTTGAACAATTTCCATATGTGGTGAAACACAAACAGGGTAAGGCTAATGTTGTGGCGGATGCACTTTCAAGAAGATATGCTTTACTTTCTACCCTTGAAACAAAATTGTTTGGACTTGAATGCATTAAGGATTTGTATGAGCATGATAAGGACTTTTCAAATATCTTTGCTAAATGTGTGCATTGAGCCCAAAATGGATATTATAGGCACCAAAGGTTTTTATTCAAAGAAAAAAGATTATGTGTGCCTAAAAGTTACATAAGGGACTTGTTTTTGAAGGAGGCGCATGAAGGAGGTTTAATGGGGCATTTTGGGGTTCAAAAGACTTTAGACATGTTGCATGAACATTTTTATTGGCCTCACATGAAGCATGATGTGCAAAAATATTGTGAAAAATGCATTGTGTGTAGAGAATCAAAATCTAAAGTAATGCCTCATGGGCTTTACACTCCTTTACCTATTCCTGATTTTCCTTGGATTGACTTGTCTATGGACTTTGTTGTGGGATTGCCTAGATCTAGGAATGGTAAAGATTCAATTTTTGTTGTGGTGGATAGATTTTCAAAGATGGCACACTTTATCCCTTGCAAAAAAATTGATGATGCTTGTCATGTTGCTGATTTGTTCTTTAAGGAAGTGGTGAGACTTCATGGTCTCCCAAGGAGTATTGTAAGTGAAAGGGACACCAAGTTCTTAAGTCACTTTTGGAGGACATTGTGGGGAAAGCTAGGTACAAAGCTTCTCGTCTCCACTACTTGCCATCCTCAAACAGATGGGCAAACTGAAGTTGTAAATAGGACACTTTATTCCCTTTTAAGGGCCGTGATTAAAAAGAATATTAAATCTTGGGAGGATTGTTTACCTCATGTGGAATTTGCTTATAATAGGGTTGTTCATAGTACTACTCAATATTCTCCTTTTGAGGTAGTTTATGGATTTAACCCTTTAACTCCTCTTGATTTATTGCCATTGCCTAACTCCTCAATTTTGAAGCATAAAGATGATGGGGCCAAGGCTGATTTTGTGAGAAAGTTACATGAGCAAGTAAAAGTCCAAATTGAGAAGAGGACCGAAAGCTATGCAAGACAAGCCAACAAAGGAAGGAGGAAGGTGGTCTTTGATCCCGGAGATTGGGTTTGGATACACATGAGAAAGGAAAGGTTTCCTTCCAAAAGGAAATCTAAACTTCAACCAAGGGGAGATGGGCCATTCCAAGTGGTGGCCAAGATTAATGACAATGCATACAAGATAGATCTTCCAAGTGAGTATGGTGGGATTAGTGCAACTTTTAACGTGGCTGATTTATCTCTTAGTGCAACTTTTAACGTGGCTGATTTATCTCTCTTTTATGTAGGTGATGAAGATTTTAATTCGAGGTCGAATTCACTTAAAGAAGGAGGGGATGATGTGATGCGAGCCCAATACCAATGAAGCCCAATTTGGACCAAGAGGCCATTCAAGGCCTAGGAGGCCCAATGACAAGAGCAAGAGCTAAGAGGGCCCAACAAGCCCTAAGTCAAATGATTGGACTCCTAATGGAAGCAAGGCCCGAGTCAAATGATGAAGAGCCCAAATGGATTAATGTGATCATCCAAGAGGAAGGCCCAAATGAAAAGGGGGTGTATGAAGAAGAAACAAGTGGGGCACATATGTGAGTCAAGGCCCAATTTTATGTTCAAATTCAATTGAATAAGTGGAGAATCATGCAAGTAGGACCACATGCATGTTCTACACGAATTTAGGGGAATTGTTTTTCTATTTTGAATAAAGTTGTAAATTGTGGGAGTTACATTTTAATGTGATAAGAAAGTGTAACCCCCCACAATTATGAGTCTTTTATGCACATGTTTTTTTTGTCTTGGTAGCTGCCATAACACTTTTGTGGCCATTCAAAAGGTTGTCTTAATGTGGGTAATTAGTGCCATGAATAGGCTAATCAATAAATGTGGGTAATTAGTGTCATCAATAGGCTAATCAAATGCTATTTTCGTTTTTTTTCTTGGATGCCAAAAGTTGGGCAGCCTACACTATTTGTAAAGCATGAAACACCTTGGAAATGCAACTTTTGATGTGATTTGGAATTTTCCATTGTTAGTGAGCATTGTTCTCCTAAGTTCTTGGTTGAACCAAGGTTTCTATCCTTATCAAGAATTCCAACATTCTTGTGGCGGATTTCATTTGGCTTATCAAACAAATCCTTATTTGTTTGTGGCGCCTTCACCCATCTTCTACTCTTTCCATTTTCTTCTTTTATTCTTCAATTCTTGTTTTGGTTACAATTTGGAATCATCTCACTTTGAGTTTTAATTTGAAAATTGCACAACACCTAACAAGATTTCAATCAAATAGATCATAACAAGGCAACCCCATCTTGGTTGTCATCATGATGTAAGCTCGTTGGAAATTGATTTGGATCAAGAGAGCATTCAAGGTCTTGGTGGCCCAATGACAAGAGCAAGAGCAAAGAAAGCCCAAGAAGCCCTAACTCAATTAGTGGTCCTCTTAATGGACACAAGCCCAAGTGCACATGCGAGTAATGAAGACAATGAGCCCAAGTTAATAACTTTGCTCTTCCAAGCCCAAGAAGCATGAAGAGGGCGTGCAAGTCCACATAATTAGGAAGGGAAATCTTTTGCATTAAATTGTATTGATTATGAGAGGATTACACTTTTAATTTGAGAAACAAGTGTAATTCCACATAATTAGGGAGAGAAATCTTTTGCATTAAATTGTATTGATTATGAGAGGATTACACTTTTAATTTGAGAAACAAGTGTGATCCCACATAATTAGGGAGGGAATCTTTTGGCATTAAATTGTATTAATTATGGGAGGATTGATCTTAGGCCATTCTTCTATAAGTAAGACGCCCCCCCAACACATGAATACAATTTGGATATTATTTTGGATTGAAATCCTTTTGTGAGAATTTCGTTCTCCTTGGTTCTTGGTTGAGCCATCTTGTTCTTATCAAGAATCCACGATTCTTGTGGCGAACGTCATAGGCTTATCAAACAGCCTTGTTTGTGGTGCCTCCACCATTCCTTCCTCATCCACTTTTGTTTCTTTCTTCACCTAATTTTGTTACAAAGTGTTACACGAAAATTCACTTGCTTGAAATTCAACCAAAAAAAGATCATCAAAGGCAACCTCACCATTTCAAGGAAGTGTTGACATGATATGTGATGGGAAGAAGATTTTTTTTTTTGAAAAAAAATCGAAGAACAAAATCAAAAAGTCACTCTAGGAAGGATGGCTCGATACCAAATGATATGATCCAAAAAAAGGATCATGTAAATTTTCGGATCTATCCTTGAGTGACAACAAAAATTATAGAAGAAGATGAAATACAAAATTGGATAAGATGAGAAATGGGAGGTAGGCGCCACAAATCCAAGTGGATTTGATAAGCCAAGGTGAGGTTCGCCACAAGAATCTTGGATTCTTGATAAGAACAAGGGTGGTTCAATGAAGAACCCAAGAGAGAACACTCTCACAATTGGTAAAACCCAAATTGAACATCAAAGTTTTTTTTTATTCATGTTCTGGATGCATACATATAGGAAAATGGGTGCATAGGATATGCTTACAAAATTGTCATCTTAATGTGACTAATTCCTCATAAAACAATAATTAATCCACTAAGTGACTAATTAAAACAACTAATGAAAACTAAGTGGATAATAAAAGTGGTTCATGACTAAAAAGGAGTTTCCTAGGCATGCAAGCCAAAGGTTGCCCTCCCAATTAACATGTGCACCGTCCACACAAGCATAATTAACCTGTGCACCGTCCACACAAGCATAATTAACATGTGCACCGTCCACACAAGTATAATTAACATGTGCACCGTCCAAAATTTATTAGACTTTTATTGAATTAAAATAAATTAGTTGTTATTGAATTAAAATAAATTGGTTTGCATCATTCCTTCCCTCTTGAAGAGAATTCGACCTCTAATTTATTGCCTTTGAGAATCGTCTTCATCCTCCAGGTTCAAACACAACTCTTTTGAATCCATGGGGCACTTCTCTATGAATTACTTCTTCAACTTCCTTCAAAATAGAATCATCACCTCTAGGCAAAGATAGAAACAACACCTTGATTTCTTTTATAACGAGACTCTCCATTTCTTTTTCAGCCTTTGCCACATTCTTTTGCTGTTGCTCTTTGCTTTTTGTCGTTTGGCCTTCACAATTCTTTTCTTTGAGACCTAGAGGAGAAATGTTAGATAAATGAACCAAAGCAGAAGAATCCCAACATTTGTATCCACAAGCTAATCTAGAAGAAGGTACTAGAGTAATAGATTGCCATGACTTCCCAAGTGGATTTGAGGACTTATTTTCGGCTCTAGGGGGAAGCCATTCTCTAGTTGTCTTCATCTCTTTATTTTCCTCTTGCAATTCAACTCCAATTGATACTTTGCATTCTTCCTTGGGAATTTCATTTTCAATTTCCTTGAATGGCTTGCAAGATTCCTTTGGAATGACATCTTCAATTTCAATGAATGTCTTGCAAGCTTCCTTTGGAGGAACACACTCAACTTCCTTCAAAAGAGAATCAACACAACTAGGCAAAGAATTAGTAATAGCATCAAAACAAGCATTCAAGTTTGTTTCTTTCAACTCACTTTCTTTTTTTTGCTCTCATCTTTTCTTCAACCGTTTTCTTCCAAGATGCTTCATTTTCATAAATTTGTTTTTTCATTCTCTCCTCCTTTCTCTTCCTTTTTCGCACTCTTTATGCTCCTTTCCAATTTCTCGATCGCATCCCCCATATCTCCTTCCTCCATGCCTCCTCCTTTTTATTTCTACTAGCTTGTCAAGTGTCACTGTGAGCTTCTCCATGCCTCTTTGAAATCTCTCCATTTCAAGGAATAGTGTTGACACGATATGTGATGGGAAGAAGAATTTTTTTTTTTGAAAAAAAAATCGAAGAACAAAATCAAAAAGTAACTCTAGGAAGGATGACTCGATACCAAATGATATGATCCAAAAAAGGATCATGTAAATTTTCGGATCTATCCTTGAGTGACAACAAAAATTATAGAAGAAGATGAAATACAAAATTGGATAAGATGAGAAATGGGAGGTAGGCGCCACAAATCCAAGTGGATTTGATAATCCAAGGTGAGGTTCGCCACCGAATCTTGGATTCTTGATAAGAACAAGGGTGGTTCAATGAAGAACCCAAGAGAGAACACTCTCACAATTGGTAAAACCAAATTGAACATCAAAGTTTTTTTTTATTCATGTTCTAGATGCATACATATAGGAAAATGGGGTGCATAGAATATGCTTACAAAATCGTCGTCTTAATGTGACTAATTCCCCATAAAACAATAATTAATCCACTAAGTGACTAATTAAAACAACTAATGAAAACTAAGTGGATAATAAAAGTGGTTCATGACTAAAAAGGAGTTTCCTAGGCATGCAAGCCAAAGGTTGCCCTCCCAATTAACATGTGCACCGTCCACACAAGCATAATTAACATGTGCACCGTCCAAAATTTATTAGACTTTTATTGAATTAAAATAAATTAGTTTTTATTGAATTAAAATAAATTGGTTTGCATCAGGTAACGATGGGATCATGGTGTCAAGGTCTTGTTTTAACCATGGGATCCTTGATGGGAGGGTCATGGGTTAACCATGTGATCATGGCAAGTGGGTCATGGGTTAACCTTGGGATCATAGAATTAGGGTCATGGGTTAACCATGGGATCATGGTATGAGGGTCATGGGATAACTATGGGATCATGGTGTGAGGGCATGGGTTAACCATGAGATCATGACGTGAGGGTCATAGGGATCGAGGTTAGAAGTTCTTGGGTCAACCATGGGATCATAGCGTAAAGGTCAAGGGTTAATCGTGCGATCATGGCGTGGGGGTCAAGGTTTAATCTTGGGATCATGGCATGAGGGTCATAGGTTAACCATGGGATCATGGCTTGAGGGACATGGGTTAACCATGGGATCATGGCGTGGGGGTCATGGGTTAATCCTGCGATCATGGCATGAGGGTCATTTGTTAACCATAGGATCATATCGTGAGGGTCAAGGGTTAACCATGGGATCATGGTAAGTGGGTCATGGGTTAAGCATGGATCATGGAATGAGGATCATGGGTTAACCACGGGATCATGGCTTGAGGGTCATGGGTTAACCATGGGAACATGGCGTGAAGTTCATGGGTTAACCATGGGATCATGGCTTCAGGGTCATGGGTTAACCCCGGATCATGATGTGAAGGTCATGGGTTAATCATGGGATCATGGCATGATGGTCATGGGTTAACCATGGGATCATGGCGTTAGGGTCATGGGTTAACCATGGGATCAGAGCGTGAGGGTCATGGGTTAACCGTTGGATCATGAAGTGAGGGTCATGGGTTAACCAAGGGATCATGGCGTGAGGGTCAAGGGTTAACCATGGGATGATGGCGTGCGGGTCATGGGTTAACCATGGGATCATGGCATGAGGGTCATCGGTTAACCATGGGATCATGGTGTGATGCAAACCAAGAATGATGTCCAATTTAAGGCCAAATTAGTTTTGATGAAAATTTTATTTTCGTTTGTAATGAACCCGTATTCTTGTTTGGGCTGTATCTTGAGCTTCAAATCTCCGATTGATACGTTCTTTGATGCGTTGGAAAGCTGAGGAGATTATCTACAAATCATATTTGAATCCCCTTGACCAGATTTGGCTTATATCATGACGAAAATATTGTTTTTAGTTTTACACGAATTTGGAAGCTTAGTAGGGAGGGATCTTTTGGTTTGCATACCACAAGTAACTCCTTTTAAAATTATTAGTCTTTTATGTAAATTATGGAGGGAATCTTTGGCATTAAATTGTAATTGATTATGGGAGGATTACACTTTTAATATGAGAAGCAAGTGTAATCACCACATAATTAGGGGGGAATGAAAAGTTAAGATGAGTGATTTTAGGCCAATTAACGCGTGATCTTAGGCCAGCTCTCTATATGTAAGACGCCCTAAACACATGAGTAATAACTTTGAGTTCAATTTGGATTAAGTCCATTTGTGAGAGAATATTGTTTCTCTTTGGTTCTTGGTTGAACCGCCCTTGTTCTTATCAAGAATCCAAGATTCTTGTGGCGAACCTCACCTTGGCTTATCAAATCCCCTTGGATTTGTGGCGCCTACCTCCCATTTCTCATCTTATCCAATTTTGTATTTCATCTTCTTCTATAATTTTTGTTGTCACTCGAGGATAGATCCGAAAATCTACATGCTCCTTTTTAGGAACATATCATGGTGTGAGGATCTTGGGTTAAAAATGTGATCATGGCATGACGGTCATGCGTAAACAATGGGATTAGGGCGTGAGGGTCATGGGTTATCCATGGGATCATGGCGTGAGGGTCATGGGTTAAACATGGGATCTTGGCATGAGGGTCATGGGTTAACCATGGGATCATGGTGTGAGGGTCAAGGGTTAACCTTGCGATATTTACGAGTGGGTAGTGCTAAAACCATGTAATCATGGTAAGTGGGTTATGGGTTAATCAAGGGATCATGGCATGTGGGTCATGGGTTAACAATTGGATCATGCTATTTCGGTCATGGGTAATGGATATTGGCGTGTGGGTCATAAGTTAACCATGTTATCAAGGCAAAAGGGTCATTGGTTAACAATATGGGATCATGGCATGAGGGTCACGGGTTACCCATGGTATCATGGGGTGATGGTTAAGGGTTAACGGAGGGATCATGACGTGAGGTTCACCGGTTAACCATAGGATCATGACGTGAGGTTCACCGGTTAACCATAGGATCATGGCATGAGGAACATAGGTTAACCGTTGGATCATGGAGTGAGGGTCATGGGTTAACCATGGGATCATGGCGTGAGGGTCTAGGGTTAACCATGGGATCATGGCGTGAGGGTCATGGGTTAACCATGGGATCATGGCGTGAGGGTCATGGGTTAATCATGGGATCATGGCCTGAGGGTCATGGGTTAACCATGGGATCATGGTCTGAGGATCATGGGTAAACCATGGGACCATGGCGTGAGGGTCATGCGTTTACCATTGGATCAAGGTGTGAGGTTCATGGGTTAACCAAGGCATCATGGTGTGAGGGTCAAGGGTTAACCACGGGATCATGGCGTGAGGGTCAAGGGTTAACCACCGGATCATGGCATGAGGGTCAACGGTTAACCTTGGGAACATGGCGTGTGGGTCATGGATGAGTAAATTCGTGTAACACTTTGTAACCAAGATTAAAGTGAAGAAAGAAAGAAAATGGATGAGTAAGAAGATGATGATGGTGCCACAAAACAAGAGTTTTGATAAGCCAAGTGAGGTTCGCCACAAGAATCTTGGATTCTTGATGAGAACAATAGTTTGGTTCAACCAAGAACCTAACCAAGAACCTAGGAGAACAAAATTCTCACAAAATGGATTTGATCCAAAAATAACATCAAAGTTACCATTTCATGTGTTTGTCACAAATTACATATAGTTGAGCAGCCAACATTTGGGCTTCCAAAACCAAACCATAACCCCCACTTAATTGGCCTAATTCATGACCTTAAACACTCACTTATTCCCACTAAGACACATACAAATTCGTTTTCCATCATGGATTACAAGTGGGCTGCCCCAAAAACATCACTTAGTAATTGGGCTCACTCATAAAACCCATTTACACTTATTGAATTAAAAGAAAAATGGACTTGCATGCCCTCTTCATGCTTCATGGGCTTGGATGAGCAAAGTTATTATCTTGGGCTCATTGTCTTCATTACTTGCATGTGCATTTGGGCTTATGTCCACTAAGAGCACCACCAATTGAGTTAGAGCTTCTTGGGTTTTCTTTGCTCTTGCTCTTGTCATTGGGCCACCAAGACCTTGAATAGCTTCTTGATCCAAATCGGTCTCCATTGGGCTTACATCATCTCCTCCTTCTTTAAGTGAATTCGACCTCGAATTGAAATCTTCATCACCTACATCAAAAAGAGATAAATCAGCCACATTAAAAGCTGCACTAATCCCACCATACTCACTAGGAAGATCTATCTTGTATGCATTGTCATTGATCTTGGCCACCACTTGGAATGGCCCATCTCCTCTTGGTTGAAGTTTAGATTTCCTTTGGGAAGGAAACCTTTCCTTTCTCATGTGTACCCAAACCCAATCTCCGGGTTCAAAGACCACCTTCCTCCTTCCTTTGTTGGCTTGTCTTGCATAGCTTTCGGTCCTCTTTTCAATTTGGACTTTTACTTGCTCATGTAACTTCCTCACAAAGTCAGCCTTGGCCCCACCATCTTTATGCTTCAAAATTGAGGAGTTAGGCAATGGCAATAAGTCAAGAGGAGTTAAAGGGTTAAATCCATAAACTACCTCAAAAGGAGAATATTGAGTAGTACTATGAACAACCCTATTATAAGCAAATTCCACATGAGGCAAACAATCCTCCCAAGATTTAATATTCTTTTTAATCACGGCCCTTAAAAGGGAAGAAAGTGTCCTATTCACAACTTCAGTTTGCCCATCTGTTTGAGGATGACAAGTAGTGGAGAAGAGAAGCTTTGTACCTAGCTTTCCCCACAATGTCCTCCAAAAGTGACTTAGGAACTTGTGTCCCTATCACTTACAATACTCCTTGGGAGACCATGAAGTCTCACCACTTCTTTAAAGAACAAATCAGCAACATGACAAGCATCATCAATTTTTTTTTGCAAGGGATAAAGTGTGCCATCTTTGAAAATCTATCCACCACAACAAAAATTGAATCTTTACCATTCCTAGATCTAGGCAATCCCACAACAAAGTCCATAGACAAGTCAATCCAAGGAAAATCAGGAATAGGTAAAGGAGTGTAAAGTCCATGAGGCATTACTTTAGATTTTGATTTTCTACACACAATGCATTTTTCACAATAATTTTGCACATCATGCTTTATGTGAGGCCAATAAAAATGTTCATGCAACATGTCTAAAGTCTTTTGAACCCGCCCCATTAAACCTCCTTCATGCGCCTCCTTCAAAAGTAAGTCCCATATGGAACTTTTAGGCACACATTGATATGAACCATGGGGGGCAAGTCCAATTTCCAACAAGAATGATATGAGCCCAATGAAGACCATGGATCAAGAATCAAATCAAGGACTTGGTGGGCCCATGACAAAAGTTAGACACAAGAAAGCCCAACAAACTCTTAATTACATGGGGGCTATTTTGATAGAAGCAAGCCCAAGAATGAGACCAAATGGAATGGAGCCCCAACTAGAAGACCCATGATCATTTTCAAATGGGGCGTGCTCTAGTTATGAGTCCAGTTAGTTGTTTTATTTTAATTCAATAAGTGTAATGGGTTATGTGTGTGTGTCCAAATTGGCTAAGTGTTGCAAATGGGTCAAGCCCACTTAAGTCCATGTTGTACACGAATTTGGGAGCTTAGTAGGAGGAATCTTTGGTTTGCATGCCAATAGTAACTCCTATAAGTTATTAGTGTGTTTATTGTTTTGTCAATTATGTGGGAGTTACACTTTTTAATATGAGAAGTAAAGTGTGGCAGCCACATGATGATGGTTATGAGAGAATAATAAACTCACCATTAGAGGCTGAGTTAAGGAGGGAATTAGTGAGTCAGTTAGTGACATGATTAGACTAATTATTGTGGGGGTTATGATCTCTTTTGGAAGCCAAAAAGTTGGCAGCCTAATACTCTATTTGTACACTCCATTTTCATGTTGAATAATAACTTGGATGTTGAATTTGGATTGAAATCCATTTGTGAGAGAATTGTCTCTCTTTGGTTCTTGGTTGAGCCAACTATTGTTCTTATCAAGAATCCAAGATTCTTGTGGCGAACTTCATAGGCTTATCAAACTCTCTAGTTTGTGGCGCCATCACCATCTCTAATCTTCACCATTTTCATATTTTCTTCCTTTTATGTTACAACTCAATTCTGACTTGGGTTTGTAATTGGTAAAATTCAACCAAAAAGATCATCAAAGGCAACCTCACCATTTGGTTGTCATCACACATAATCTTTTTTCTTTGAATAAAAACCCTTGGTGCCTAAAATATCCATTTTGGGCTGAATGCACACAATTAGCAAAGATATTTGAAAAGTCCTTATCATGCTCATACAAATCCTTAATGCATTCAAGTCCAAACAATTTTGTTTCAAGGGTAGAAAGTAAAGCATATCTTCTTGAAAGTGCATCCGCCAGAACATTGGCCTTACCCTTTTTGTGTTTCACCACATATGGAAATTGTTCAAGAAATTCAACCCACTTTGCATGCCTTTTATTTAACTTTCCTTGCCCTTTCAAATATTTCAAAGTCTCATGGTCACTATGAATCACAAACTCTTTGGGCAAAAGATAGTGTTGCCAAGTTTGCAAAGCTCTTACTAAGGCATACAATTCCTTATCATAGGTGGGATAATTAAGGGAAGCTCCACTTAATTTCTCACTAAAATAAGCAATTGGATGCCCCTCTTGCATCAAAACAGCCCCAACACCAACATTAGAAGCATCACATTCAATCTCAAAAGATTTAGCAAAATTAGGCAAAACAAGTATTGGTGCATGGGTGAGTTTTTCTTTAAGTTCCTTAAAAGCATGCTTTTGTTTTTCCCCCCACTTAAATCCCACATTCTTTTTGACAATTTCATTAAGAGGTGCAGCCAAAGTACTAAAATCCTTAACAAACCTCCTATAGAAACTAGCCAAACCATGAAAGCTTCTTACATCACTCACATTTTTGGGGGTTGGCCAATCTTGAATGGCCTTAACTTTCTCTTGGTCCACATGTCCCCCTTTTGCATTTATCACAAAACCAAGGAAATTCACATGGTCCACACAAAAAGTGCATTTTTCCAAATTTGCATACAATTTTTCCCTTCTTAATACAAGTAAAACAACCCTTAAATGTTCAAGGTGATCATCTAAGTTTTTACTATATATTAAGATATCATCAAAATACACCACAACAAACTTGCCTAAAAAATCTCTTAGAACATGGTTCATGAGCCTCATAAAAGTGCTAGGTGCATTTGTTAACCCAAAAGGCATTACTAACCATTCATACAATCCATATTTTGTTTTAAAGGCAGTTTTCCATTCATCCCCTTCCCTAATTCTAATTTGATGATACCCACTTTTTAAGTCAATTTTAGAAAATAGGCTTGCACCATACAATTCATCATGTAAATCATCAAGCCTAGGGATAGGATGTCTATATTTAATTGTGATGTTATTCACATCCCTACAATCTGTGCACATCCTCCACTTACCATCCTTTTTTGGTACCAAAATCACCGGCACTGCACATGGGCTCATACTTTCTTGAACCCACCCTTTTTGCATCAACTCCTCCACTTGGGTTTGAATCTCCTTAGTCTCTTGAGGGTTACTCCTATAGGCTGGCCTATTGGGCAATGATGCACCCGGAATGAGATCAATATGGTGCTCAATCCCTCTTAGAGGTGGAAGCCCGTGTGGTACTTCCTTTGGAAAAACATCTCCAAATTCCTGCAAAAGATTTTTAACACCACTAGACAAAGAGATATCATTAGAGGCATTAGAATTTAAACAAAATTCCCTACAATAAAGTATGTATAGGGGCTGCCTTGAGACCAATGCACTTTTTACCTCACTCTTTGTTGCAAAATAGCTCTCTTTTCCCTCTTTTGCATCTCTATTTTTATCACTTTTTTTCTCATGATTTTTCTTTATTTTTTCATCATTCTTTTCCTCAATTTTTTTCTCTCCTTCTCCTTTTCTCTCTTGCTCTCTTTTTTCTCTCATTCTTATTTGATCCTCACTAACTTGCTTTGGAGACAAAGGAGAAAGAATGACCTTTCGGTCTTGATACATGAAGGTAAACTTATTTGAGAACCCATCATGGATGGCCTTTTTGTCATATTGCCGAGGCCTTCCCAACAACATATGGCTTGCCTCCATAGGCACCACATCACAAAGTACACAATCTTCATACTTTCCAATTGATAATGGAACATCTACTTGTTTGTTCACAACCATTTCCCCAACCTCACTTAGCCATTGAAGCCTATATGGCCTTGGATGTGCCTTAGTAACAAGATTCAATTTGGACACCAATCTAGTGCTTACAACATTGGCACAACTCCCACCATCAATGACTAGAGAACATACCTTTCCTTGAATTAGACATCTAGAATGAAAGATATTCTCCCTTTGGCTTGCTTCATGATCCTTCACTTGACTTCCCAAAAGCCTCCTCACCATGAGTAAATCACCATCCGGCATGAACACATCTCCTTCACTTTCCTCTCCACTTGAAGCCTCGGATTGTGATACCACTTCCCCATTCATGGACACCATGGTTCTCTTTGTTGGACATTGGGATGCTATGTGTCCATGGCCTAAGCATTTGAAACATTTTACATCACGGCTCCTAGAATTTGTCTCCATGGGTTTCTTTCCTTGTATGTTGCTCACGGCCTCCTTGGTGGGTGCACCCTCCTTCTTTTGCTTGTCCTTCCAATTTGAGGATGGAAATTTGGAAGATGAAGAAGAAGAATATTTAGACTTCCTCCTCTTAATTCGTTGCTCCACCTTAATGGCTTGTTGGACCAAATCTTCAAGCTCCACATAATGTTGCAACTCCACTATGTCTTGGATATCTTGATTCAAGCCATGTAGGAATCTTGCCATGGTAGCCTCCCTATCCTCTTGAAAATTTGACCTAAGTAAGGCCAACTCCATCTCCTTGAAATATTCATCAACGCTTTTGGTCCCTTGGGTAAGCCTTTGTAATTTGTTGTGAATGTCCCTTTGATAATGATTTGGGACAAACCTCTTCCTCATGACAAATTTTGATATGATCCTAATCCGGACCACCTTGAAGTTTCAGACAAAAGAAGGATATTGACGCCACACTCAAGATATAGGTGAGAAGGTGAGTGATAAGTCATGGGTTTGATCGCCACAAGTTGCCTTGATAAGATCGGATTTATTTCTTTTACCCAAGAACCCAAGGGAAGCTCTCACATTAAGAAAACTCTTCAAATTTCATTATCTTCAAAACTGATTTGTGTAGTACAAGAGTTCCCTATTTATAGGCTAACTTGGAAATACAAGAAATAAAACTCCCACTATCATGCATTTACCACAAATTGGTAATTGCATTTACATTACCTAGTAAATGAGCATAAACATGGTAACCCACTATCATGCATTTACCACAAATTGGTAATTGCCATTATTATGAATAGAGCACTAATAGGATGCATTTAGTGAGGCTAGGAGAATACAAAAGGTCATCCTAAAATTCAGTCCAAAAATAATACGAAAATTATAAATAAAAATTATAAAAATATAATAATCTGAATATGCTTCTTTCCACATGCTCAAGCCATCCAAGTTCCTATCATTCCCCACTTCTTGTAAGTGATTTGTCCTCAAATCCAAACCTGCATTAAAAGTCAGTGGATTATCTAATAAAATCTTGCTTTTGTGCTCTCCACATTTTGCTTGATAATTGGCTCTTTCATCCCCTTTTCTCTCATAATTCTCATTTTTCATGAGATATATCTCATTGTTCTCTTTTTCTTCAACTTTTATCTCATGGTTCTCAACTTTTTCTCTCTCATGGGTTTCTTTTTTTTTAATTATTCTTTTTTCTCAGTGCTTTCTTATTTCTCTTCTTCTTTTTCACCGCTCTCCATTTCCTCTTCCTTTCTCTCATGAGTTTCCTTTTTCTTTACTTCTGCTTTCAAGTACATTTGATCTTCATACACTTGTTTTGGTGACAATGGTCCAAGAGTAATTTTGCGATTATTAAATACAAATGAGTACATATTTTTGTAGACATCATATTTCGCTTGTCGTTCAACTCTCCAAGGACGCCCAAGTAACAACTGCCTAGTTTCCATGGGAACCACATCACACAACACCTCATCTTCATATCTCCCGATCCGAAACGACACTCGTACTTGTTTGTTCACCATCACGTCACCGAGATCACTAAACTCCGGGATGCACCAAATGACATACGGTTGTGGATGCTCTATAAGAGGAAGTCCTAACTTTTGCACCATGGTGGTACTAGCTAGGTTAACGTATCCCCTTCTATCAATGACCAAGCTACATATCTTGTCCTTCACATAGCATCTAGAACAGAAAATATCCTCCCTTTGCTTTGCATCATTTTTCTTCATTACCTCCATGAAGAACCCACTGAGAAAAATTCAAACTTTGCATACAACCACCAAGAAAGATGAATAAAATTTGGAATTCCTCAAATAATTTTTTTTTTTATTTTCGTATTTTTTTTCCAGACAGAATAGAAAAGAACAAAGAAATATAGCACCTGAAATTCAAGGATCCTAAGCTCTGATTACCAAATGATATGATCCTAATCCGGACCACCTTGAAGTTTCAGACAAAAGAAGGATATTGACACCACACTCAAGATATAGGTGAGAAGGTGAGTGATAAGTCATGGGTTTGATCGCCACAAGTTGCCTTGATAAGATCGGATTTAGTTCTTTTACCCAAGAACCCAAGGGAAGCTCTCACAATAGAGAAAACTCTTCAAATTTCATTATCTTCAAAACTGATTTGTGTAGTACAAGAGTTCCCTATTTATAGGCTAACTTGGAAATACAATAAATAAAACTCTCACTATCATGCATTTACCACAAATTGGTAATTGCATGTACATTACCTAGTAAATGAGCATAAACATGGCAACCCACTATCATGCATTTACCACAAATTGGTAATTGCATTTACATTACCTAGTAAATGAGCATAAACATGGTATCCCACTATCATGCATTTACCACAAATTAGTAATTGCCATTATTATGACATAGAGCACTAATAGGATGCATTTAGTGAGGCTAGGAGAATACAAAAGGTCATCCTAAAATTCAGCCCAAAAATAATACGAAAATTATAAATAAAAATTATAAAAATATAATAATCTGAATATGCTTCTTTCCACATGCTTAAGCCATCCAAGTTCCTATCATTCCCCACTTCTTGAAAGTGATTTGTCCTCAAATCCAAACCTGCATTAAAAGTCAGTGGATTATCTAATAAAATCTTGCTTTTGTGCTCTCCACATTTTGCTTGATAATTGGCTCTTCCATCCCCTTTTCTCTCATAATTCTCATTTTTCATGAGATATTTCTCATTGTTCTCTTTTTCTTCAACTTTTATCTCATGGTTCTCCACTTTTTCTCTCTCATGGGTTTCTTTTTTCTTTAATACTTCTATTTCTCAGTGCTTTCTATTTTCTCTTCTTCTTTTTCACCGCTCTCCATTTCCTCTTCCTTTCTCTCATGAGTTTCCTTTTTCTTTACTTCTGCTTTCAAGTACATTTGATCTTCATACACTTGTTTTGGTGACAATGGTCCAAGAGTAATTTTGCGATTATTAAATACAAATGAGTACTTATTTTTGTAGACATCATATTTCGCTTGTCGTTCAACTCTCCAAGGACGCCCAAGTAACAACTGCCTAGTTTCCATGGGAACCACATCACATAACACCTCATCTTCATATCTCCCGATCCGAAACGACACTCGTACTTGTTTGTTCACCATCACGTCACCGAGATCACTAAACTCCGGGATGCTCCAAATGACATACGGTTGTGGATGCTCTATAAGAGGAAGTCCTAACTTTTGCACCATGGTGGTACTAGCTAGGTTAACGTATCCCCTTCTATCAATGACCAAGCTACATATCTTGTCCTTCACATAGCATCTAGAATAGAAAATATCCTCCCTTTGCTTTGCATCATTTTTCTTCATTACCTCCATGAAGAACCCACTGAGAAAAATTCAAACTTTGCATACAACCACCGAGAAAGATGAATAAAATTTGGAATTCCTCAAATAATTTTTTTATTTTCGTATTTTTTTTCCAGACAGAATAGAAAAGAACAAAGAAATATAGCACCTGAAATTCAAGGATCCTAAGCTCTGATTACCAAATGATATGATCCTAATCCGGACCACCTTGAAGTTTCAGACAAAAGAAGGATATTGACACCACACTCAAGATATAGTTGAGAAGGTGAGTGATAAGTCATGGGTTTGATCGCCACAAGTTGCCTTGATAAGATCGGATTTAGTTCTTTTACCCAAGAACCCAAGGGAAGCTCTCACAATAGAGAAAACTCTTCAAATTTCATTATCTTCAAAACTGATTTGTGTAGTACAAGAGTTCCCTATTTATAGGCTAACTTGGAAATACAAGAAATAAAACTCCCACTATAATGCATTTACCACAAATTGGTAATTGCATTTACATTACCTAGTAAATGAGCATAAACATGGTAACCCACTATCATGCATTTACCACAAATTGGTAATTGCATTTACATTACCTAGTAAATGAGCATAAACATGGTATCCCACTATCATGCATTTACCACAAATTGGTAATTGCCATTATTATGACATAGAGCACTAATAGGATGCATTTAGTGAGGCTAGGAGAATATAAAAGGTCATCCTAAAATTCAGCCCAAAAATAATACGAAAATTATAAATAAAAATTATAAAAATATAATAATATGAATATGCTTCTTTCCACATGCTCAAGCCATCCAAGTTCCTATCAAATTTCATCTCCTCCCAAGTGTCTATGGGCTCTCTTCCATGTCTTCTCCTTTCTTTTTGTAGTTGGTCCCACCACACAAGGGCATATTCCTTGAACTCAAGGGCGGCTACTTTCACCTTCTTGCTTTCATTGTATGAATTACAATCAAAGACTTGTTCTATTTTTAGCTTCCACTCCAAGTAAGCCTCCGGATCATTCTTCCCAATAAAGGGAGGAACTTTGATTTTGACCCCTTCAAGTCCTCTATCACGTCTCTCTCCCCTATGTCCTCCTCCTCTAGGCCTTCCCCTTTCACTATCATAGTCACTTGAATCTTCACGGTGTAGGTTAGCAAGTTGTCTCTCATAATTGGCTTGCATTTGCTCCATTTGTCTTTGAAGAGCTTGGACTTGATGGTCCATCCTAGCTTGAAGAGTGGCTGACCTTGGAGATAATGGTGGACTATCCTCATTGTTGGCCATGATTTGAGTAGAAGAGTTTATGTGTTTCCTCACTACACTCCCTCAGTAGTTCACACAATGATTTTTTTTTCACTCTTTTGGCTTTTTCCACACAAAAATGTATTTTGGACACTCTTGCCTTTTTCCTCTCAAATGTTCTCCTTTAGTTCTTAGAAGAGTCAAACACAAAAACCACACAAAAATCACAAAACTTATCAAAACAAAGTAAACAAAAGGAAAGGCTAGAAAGGCAAAGCTTTGGAAATAAGAACAAGGAAGAAGGGAAATATTTTTTTTTGTTTCAAGAACACAAATTGCTCAAATAGACTTTTCCCTTCCTTTTTTTTTCCTTCAAGATTTCATGCACAATTTTTTTTTTCCTTATAATTTGTGCAAAATTTTTTTTATCAAACTTTGAAGAAGAGAATCACACTTGAAAACTTGTTTTTTGAGCAAGAACAACAACACGGAATTTTCCCTTCACAAATAGAATCAAAGTGTAATTTTTTTTTTTGATAGTTTGTTGGTTTAAAAGAAGAAAAGAAGATAGGGAGAAGATGAAGAACAAAACTCAGAAATTCAACCAAAGCTTAAGCTTTGATACCACTTGATGACAACCAAATGATGAGATTGCCTTTGATGATCTTTTTGGTTGAATTTTTAACACAAAATCGTGTAATACTTTGTAACCAAGATTAAAGTGAAGAAAGAAAGAAAATGGATGAGTAAGAAGATGATGATGGCGCCACAAAACATGAGTTTTGATAAGCCAAGTGAGGTTCGCCACAAGAATCTTGGATTCTTGATGAGAACAATAGTTTGGTTCAACCAAGAACCTAGGTGATACCACTTGATGACAACCAAATGGTGAGGTTGCCTTGTTGAAGATCTATTTGGTTGAATTCTTAACAAGTTAATGCGAAACCAAATTTGGAAGCAAAATAAGAAGAAGAAAATATGAAAATGGTGAAGATTAGAGATGGTATGGCGCCACAAACTAGAGAGTTTGATAAGCCTATGAAGTTCGCCACAAGAATCTTGGATTCTTGATAAGAACAATAGTTGGCTCAACCAAGAACCAAAGAGAGACAATTCTCTCACAAATGGATTTCAATCCAAATTCAACATCCAAGTTGTTTATTCATGTGTTTAGGCATGTTACATATAGGGGTGTGGCTGCCAACATTTGGCTTCACCCTTTGTCTTCCCAATGATTCCATAACCCCCACATAACTATCCTATTCATGACTTACTAAACTCACACATAACTCAACCACTTAATAGTGACTTATTACCCTCTCTCTATCATTATGTAGCAGCCACACTTATTTCTCAAATTAAAAGTGTAACTCCCACATAAGTAACAAAACATAAAAAAAAAAGGCTAAAAACTTAAAGGAGTTACTATTGGTATGCAAACCAACAAGATTCCTCCCACTATGCACCCAAATTCGAAATTCTTCATAAAACCCAAGTTTATTGCACTTTATTTAAAAGAAATAAACTAGAAAATGATAATATGGGAGTGGACGTCCAAGCCCATCATGGGTCTTCAAGTTGGATGAGATAAGTAACCATTTTGTCCTCCACTCCATCAAGACTTGAACTTGGGCTTGTTTCCATCAAGGTTGACACTATTTGGTTTAGAACTTCTTGGTCTTTCTTGGCTCTTGCTCTTGTCTTAGACCCACCAAGTCCTTTTAGTGCTCCTTGATCCATGCTCCTTATTGGGCTCATATCATTCTTGATGACAAGTTGACTTGCCCCTCCTTGGCTCATATCACTAGGAGAACAAAATTCTCACAAAATGGATTTGATCCAAAAATAACATCAAATTTACCATTTCATGTGTTTGTCACAAATTACATATAGTTGAGCAGCCAACTTTTGGGCTTCCAAAGCCAAACCATAACCCCCACTTAATTGGCCTAATTCATGACCTTAAACACCCACTTATTCTAATTTGCCTAAAAACCCTCATAATGTAGCCACCAAATCATTCAACTCAGCCATAAGACTATAAAGGTTACCCCCCCCGCTTCTTGTCTCTTTATCCCCTAATTATGTGGTGGTTACACTTGCTTCTCACATTAAAAGTGTAACCCCCATAATTAATACAATTTATCAAAATATCAACACACTAGTTTAGGAGTTCTTATAGCATGCAAGCTAAAGATTCCTCACACATACAAATTCGTTTTTCATCATGGATTACAAGTGGGCTTCCCCAAAAACATCACTTAGTAATTGGGCTCACTCATAAAACCCATTTACACTTATTGAATTAAAAGAATAATGGACTTGCATGCCCTCTTCATGCTTCTTGGGCTTGGATGAGCAAAGTTATTATCTTGGGCTCAGTGTCTTCATTACTTGCATGTGCATTTGGGCTTATGTACATTAAGAGCACCACCAATTGAGTTAGAGCTTCTTGGGCTTTCTTTTCTCTTGCTCTTGTCATTGGGCCACCAAGACCTTGAATAGCTTCTTGATCCAAATCGGTCTCCATTGGGCTTACATCAACCAAACGGTGAGGTTGCCTTTGATGAAGATCTATTTGGTTGAATTCTTAACAAGTTAATGCGAAACCAATTTTTGGAACCAAAATAAGAAGAAGAAAATATGAAAATGGTGAAGATTAGAGATGGTATGGCACCACAAACTAGAGAGTTTGATAAGCCTATGAAGTTCGCCACAAGAATCTTGGATTCTTGATAAGAACAATTGTTGGCTCAACCAAGAACCAAAGAGAGACAATTCTCTCACAAATGGATTTCAATCCAAATTCAACATCCAAGTTACTATTCAACATGAAAATGGAGTGTACAAATAGAGTATTAGGCTGCCAACTTTTTGGCTTCCAAAAGAGATCATAACCCCCACAATAATTAGCCTAATCATGTCACTAAATGACTCACTAATTCCCTCCTTAACTCAGCCTCTAATGGTGAGTTTATTATTCTCTCATAACCATCATTATGTGGCTGCCACACTTCTCATATTAAAAAGTGTAACTCCCACATAATTAACAAAACAATAAACAAACTAATAACTTATAGGAGTTACTATTGGCATTCAAACCAAAGATTCCTCCTACTAAGCTCCCAAATTCGTGTACAACATGGACTTAAGTGGGCTTGACCCATTTGCAACACTTAGCCAATTTGGACACACACACATAACCCATTACACTTATTGAATTAAAATAAAACAACTAAGTGGACTCAATTGGGTCTTCTAGTTGAATGAGATAGGTCATCAATTGGGGCTCTATTCCATTTGGTCTCATTCTTGGGCTTGCTTCTATCAAAATAGCCCCCATGTAATTAAGAGCTTGTTGGGCTTTCTTGTGTCTAACTCTTGTCATGGGCCCACCAAGTCCTTGATTTGATTCTTGATCCATGGTCTTCATTGGGCTCATAACATTCTTGTTGGAAATTGGACTTGCCCCCCCCCCCCATGGCTCATATCAGAGGGTCATAGGTTTACCATGGGATCATGGCTTGAGGGTCATATGTTAACCATGGAATCATGGCGTGGGGGTCATGGGGTTAATCATGGGATCCTAGCATGAGGGTCAAGGGTTAACCATAAGATCATGTCGTGAGGGTCATGGGTTAACCATGGGATCATGGTAAGTGGGTCATGGGTTAACCATGGGTTCATGGAATGAGGGCCGTGGGTTAACCATGGGATCTTGGCTTGAGGTTCATGGGTTAACCACGGGAACATGGCGTGAGGGTCATTGGTTAACAATGGGATCATGGTGTCAGGGTCATGGGTAAACGATGGGATCATGGCACGAGGGTCATGGGTTAATCATGGGATCATGGCGTAAGTGATGCAAACCAAGGATGATGTCCAATTTGAGGCCAAATTAATATTTTGATGAAAATTTTATTTTCATTGTGGTGAACCCGTATGCTTGATTTGGTCAGATCTTGAGCTACGAATCTCCGATTGATGCATTCTTTGGTGTGTTGGAAAGCTTAGGGAATTATCTACAAATCATATCTCAGGCCTCTAGACCAAATTCGGCTTCTATCATGGTGAAAAAGGGCCGCAAGCTTAATACGAATTCTTGGACCTTAAATGAGTTATATGTTAATTGGGCTACACTAAGCTTGATGAATGAGCAAGGCCCATTATGAATGGTGGCAGGCACGTTTTTGAAACTCACAAAGGAGAGCAACCTTTGGCTTGCATGCCTAGGTAACTCCTTTAGAAGTCATGGAACCACTTTTATTATTTTCTTAAGTAGGATAGTTATGTTCTTTTAATAACCACTTAGTGGAGAGTTATGTCTAGGAGTTTATGTCATCTTATGATATGACCTTTGGTTTTTATTTCCCTATGCTATATGTACACACCTATTACATGATGAATGATAACTTTGAGTTCATTTTGGATTGATTCCAATTGTGAGAGTGATTTCTCTCTTGGGTTCTTCATTGAGCCAACCCTTGTTCTTATCAAGAATCCAAGATTCTTGTGGCGAACCTCACATTGGCTTATCAAATCCCCTTGGATTTGTGGCGCCTACCTCCCATTTCTCATCTTATCCAATTTTGTATTTCATCTTCTTCTATAATTTTGCTTGGTCACTCAAGGATAGATCCGAAAATATATATGTTCCTTGTTAGGATCATATCATTTGGTATCTAGAGCCATCCTTCCTAGAGTGACTTGTGATTTTGTTTTTTCAATTTTTTTCGGAAGTTTGAATTTTTCTTAGTGGGTTCTTCATGGAGTCACTAATGAAGAAAAATGATGCCAAGAAAATGGAGGATCTATTCTATTCTAGATGCTATGTGAAGGACAAGATATGTAGCTTGGTCATTGATAGAAAGGGTTACATCAACCTAGCTAGTACCACCATGGTGAAAAAGTTGGGACTTCCTCTTCTAGAGCATCCACAACCATATGTCATTTGGAGCATCCCGGAGTTTAGTGATTTCGGTGACGTGATGGTGAACAAACAAGGAACAAGGATGAGGTGTTATGTGATGTGGTGCCTATAGAAACAAGGCACTTGGTACTTGGGCGTCCTTGGAGAGCTGAACGAGACGTGAAATATGATGTCTACAACAATAGGTACTCATTTGTATTTAATAATCGTAAAATTACTCTTGGATCATTGTCACCAAAACAAGTGTATGAAGATCAAATGTACTTGAAAGGAGAGAGTGAGAAAAAAAGAATGATTGAGAAATCAATAAAAGAAGAGTGTTCGGTGAATGAGGAAAGCAAAGAAGGAGAAGTAATAAAAAAAGAAAGCCATGAGAAAAAGGTAGAAGAAAAGGGAATGGAGGAAAACAAACAGAATGAAAAAGATGTTGAGAAAAAGGTGGAGACTGCAATTTTTGAAGGGGAAAATAAAAAGAAAAAAATTGAGGCAAAGGTTGAAAGAAGAATGGAGAGTCTTCCTATAAAAGAAAATAAGGTGAAGGGAGCAATGTTGGCAAGGCAGCCTACATATATCTTTCTATGTAAAGATGCTTGTTTGACTACTAATGCAAACTCTTTGCCTAGAGGTGATGACTCTATTTTGAAGGAAGTTGAAGAAACAATTCCAAGAGAGGTGCCCCATGGATTCAAAATGGTTGTGTTTGAACCAGGAGGATAAAGAAGACTCCTTAAGGCAATAAATTCGAGGTCGAATTCTTTTCAAGAGGGAGGGAATGATGCAAACCAAGGATGATGTCCAATTTGAGGCCAAATTAATATTTTTGATGAAAAATTTATTTTCATTGTGGTGAACCCGTATGCTTGATTTGGTCATATCTTGAGGTACGAATATCCGATTGATGCATTCTTTGGTGCGTTGGAAAGCTTAGGGAATTATCTACAAATCATATCTCAGGCCTCTTGACCAAATTCGGCTTCTAACATGGTGAAAAACGGGATGCAAGTTTAATACGAATTCTTGGACCTTAAATGAGTTATATGTTAATTGGGCTACACTAAGCTTGATGAATGAGCAAGGTCCATTATGAATGGTGGCTGGCACGTTTTTGGAACTTACAAAGGAGAGCAACCTTTGGCTTGCATGCCTAGGTAACTCCTTTAGAAGTTATGGAACCACTTTTATTATTTTCTTAGGTAGGATAGTTATGTTCTTTTAATAACCACTTAGTGGAGAGTTATGTCTAGTTATTAGGAGTTTATGTCATCTTATGATGACCTTTGGTTTTTATTTCCCTATGCTATATGTACACACCTATTACATGTTGAATAGTAACTTTGAGTTCATTTTGGATTGATTCCAATTGTGAGAGTGTTTTCTCTCTTGGGTTCTTCATTGAGCCAACCCTTGTTCTTATCAAGAATCCAAGATTCTTGTGGCGAACCTCACATTGGCTTATCAAATCCCCTTGGATTTGTGGCGCCTACCTCCCATTTCTCATCTTATCCAATTTTGTATTTCATCTTCTTCTATAATTTTGTTTGGTCACTCAAGGATAGATCCGAAAATATATATGTTCCTTGTTAGGATCATATCAGTAAGGGTCATGGGTTAACCATACGATCATGTAGTGAGGGTCATGGCTTAACCGTGGGATCATGATATGTGGGTCGTTGGTTAACCATAGGATCATGGAATGAGGGTCATAGGTTAACCATGGGATCATAGCGTAAAGGTCATGGGTTAATTATGCGATCATGTCGTGAGGGTCATGGGTTAACCATGGGATCATGGCCTAAGGGTCATGGGTTAACCATGGGATCATGTCGTGTGGGTCATGGGTTAACCAAGGAATAATGGCCTGAGGGTCATGGGTTAACCATGGGATCATGGCGTGAGGGTCACGGGTTAACCATGGGATCATGGTGTGAGGGTAAGGGTTAAATGGTATTGGTGTGAGTGTCATGGGTTAGCCAAGTGATCATGGCGAGAGGGTCATGTGTTAACCCTGGAATCATGGCAAGTGGGTCATGGGTTAACCGTGGGATCATTGAATGACGGTCATAAGTTAACCATAGGATCATGGCTTAAGGGTCATGGGTTAACCTTGGGAACATGGCGTGAGGGTACTAGGTTAACCATGGTATCATGATGACAGGGTCATGGGTCAACCATGGGATCATGGCATGAGGGTCATTGGTTAATCATGAGATCATGGCATGAGGGTCATGGGTTCACAATAGGATCATGTCGTGAGAGTCATGGGTTAACCACTGGATCATGGTAACCTGGTCATAGGTTTACCATGGGATCATGGCTTGAGGGTCATAGGTTAACCATGGAATCATGGCGTGGGGGTCATGGGTTACTCATGGGAGCAAGACCACAAGTGGCCAAACCTCTCCACTGGAAGAGTGTTTACCGTGAGGGGAGCTGAATCCTCTCAATCTGCTGATCTTATACAAGGTATGTGTTTGATAGCTGGTAGACTCTCGTATGTGTTGTTTGACTCAGGCGCTACACATTCTTTTATTTCGCATGAGTGTGTAACTGTTTCCAAATTACCTTATACCCTCACAGTGTCTACTCCAACCAGTAATCCTTTGACTACTATGTCTGTTTGTTTAGTGTCCTATCGTTGTTGAGAATAGGACATTTATTGTAGATCTTATCTGTTTTCCTATGCAACAGATAGATGTTATTCTTGGCATGGATTGGCTTTCGGCTAACCATGTAGTGCTAGATTGTTCTAGCAAGACTTTATCATTTCTTGAACCTTTTAGTGTAGCATATGCCAATGCAGGAGTTTCTACGAGGAGTGACAACTCTCAACAGTTTGTGATGCTTTTCGCAGTGGAGGCTAATGATACTCCCAGCATAGATTCGATGCCTATTGTGAGAGTGTTTCCTGAAGTTTTCCCTCCAGGCGTGCCAGGTTTGCCACCGGAAAGAGAAATGGAATTCACTATAGATCTCGTACCAGGGACATGGCCTATATCTATAGCACCTTATCGGATGTCACCGGTTGAGTTGGCAGAGTTGAAGGAACAATTGGATGACATGTTAGGAAAAGAGTTTATCAGACCGAGTGTTTCACTGTGGGGAGCACCAGTGTTATTTGTTAAGAAGAAGGATGGAAATGCGAGATTGTGCACGGATTACGGGCAGTTGAATAAGGCGACGATTGAGAATAAGTATTCGTTGCCTAGGAAAGATGATTTGATGGATCAGTTGAAAGGAGCAGTAGTGTTGTCTAAGATTGATTTAAGATCTGGGTACCATCAGATCAGAGTAAGAAAGGAAGATATACCCAAGACGGCTTTTAGGACGAGATACGGGCACTATGAGTATTTAGTTATGCCTTTCGGTGTAACTAATGCGCCAGCCGTGTTCATGGATTATATGAACAGGATTTTCAGACCGTTCCTCGATAAGTTTGTTGTTGTGTTCATTGACGATATTCTTATTTATTCTCGTACGCGGGAAGAGCATGAGGAACATTTGAGATTGGTATTGCGAGTTTTGAAGGATAGGCAGCTTTATGCCAAACTTTCCAAGTGTGAGTTTTGGTTAGAAGAAGTACAATTCCTAGGTCATGTGATTAATAAAGAAGGAATAGTCGTAGATCCAGCTAAATTTGAGTCAGTTCTTAAGTGGGAACGGCCTAAGTCAGTAAGTGAAGTACGGAGTTTCCTAGGACTAGCTGGATATTATCGGAGGTTCATAGAGGGATTCTCGAAGATTGCGTTGCCTATGACGCAATTAACAAGGAAAAATATAGCTTTTGTATGGACGGACAAGTGTGAACAAAGTTTTCAAAAGCTGAAGGACAGGTTGACTGCATCACCTGTGTTGATCTTACCAGATCCACTAGGACAATTTGACGTATATTGTGATGCGTCATACCAAGGTTTAGGCTGTGTCCTGATGCAAGAGGGAAGAGTCGTGGCTTATGCTTCCCGACAGTTGAGAATTCATGAGAGAAATTATCCGACTCACGATTTGGAGTTAGCAGCAATAGTGTTCGCATTAAAGATATGGCGACACTTTTTGTATAGAGCAAAGTTTAATGTCTTCAGTGACCACAAGAGCTTGAAGTATCTATTCGATAAAAAAGAATTGAATATGAGACAGCGAAGATGGATGGAGTTTATCAAGGATTATGATTTTGAATTACTGTACCATCCTGGGAAGGCCAATGTGGTAGCAGATGCTTTAAGCAGGAAATCCTTGCACGTGTCTGTGATGATGGTTAAGGTGTTAGAATTGCTTGAACAGTTCAGGGATTTGAACTTAGGAATGGAATTGGTTGAGAATAAGATTTGCTTAAGTATGATCACTATAAGTAGTGATTTTATGAAAGATCTTAAAGATAAACAAGTTCAGGATCTATACCTCCATGAAGTAAGTAGAGGAATCGATGAAGGTAAAATTTCTGAGTTTAATAGAGGAACGGATGGTGTGTTAAGGTTTGGAGATAGAATATGTGTGCCAGAGGATACAGAACTTAGGAAGATGATTTTAGAGGAAGCACACAAGAGTAAGTTGAGTTTCTATCCTGGATCCACAAAAATGTATCAGCATTTATAGAGAATGTTTTGGTGGACAAGGATGAAGAAATAAGTAGCAGAGTATGTTTTATCTTGTCTGGTGTGTCAAAAAGCTAAGATTGAACATCAGAAGCCAGCAGGATTACCACAATCTTTAGATATCCCAGAGTGGAAATGTGATAGTATAGCTATGGATTTTGTGGTCGGATTACCACAAACTCCTAAGAAGCATGATGCGATTTGGGTTATCATTGATAGGTTGACGAAGTGTGCTCACTAGGTTAACCTATGACCCTCACACAATCATCCCATGGTTAACCGATGACCCTCACGCCATGATCCCATAGTTAACACATGACCCTCACGCCATGATCCCGTGGTTAACCCATGACCCTGACGCCATGATCCCATGGTTAACCCATGACCCACATGCCATGCTCCCATGGTTAACACATGACTCTCAAGCCATGATCCCATGGTTAACCCATAACCCTCATTCCATTATCCCATGGTTAACCCATGACCCACATACCATGATCCCATGGTTAACCTAAGACCCTCACGACAAGATCCTATGGTTAACCCATGACCCTCATGACATGATCCCATGATTAACCCATGACCCCCATGCCAAGATCCCATGGTTAACCCATGACCCTAAAGCCATGATCCCATGGTTAACCTACGACCATCATTCCATGATCCCATTGTTAACCCATGACCCTCACGACATGATCTTATGGTTAACCCATGACCCTCATGCCATAATTCCATGGTTAACCCATGACCCACTTGCCATGATTCCATGGTTAACACATGACCATCTTGCCATGATCACATGGTTAACACATGACACTCACGCCATGATACCATGGTTAACCCATTACCCTCACACCATGATCCCATGGTTAACCCATGACTCCCACTCCTTGTTCCAATGGTTAACCAATGATCCTCACGCCATGATCCCTTGGTTAACCCATGACCATCACCTCATGATCCCACATGGTTAATCAATGACCCTCTTGCCATGATCCCATGGTTAACCCATGACCCTCATGCCATGATCCCTTGGTTAATTACCATGACCGACACAGCATGATCCAATGGTTAACCAATGACCCACATGACATGATCCCTTGATTACCCATAACCTACTTACCATGATTACATGGTTAACACATGACCCACTCGCCATGATCACATGGTTAACCCTTGACCCTCATGCCACGATCCCATGGTTAAGCCATGACCCTCACGCCATGATCACATGGTTTACCCATGACCCTCACGCCATGATCCCATGGTTAACCCATTCCCCTCGGCCATATTCCCATCGTTAACCATTGACCCTCACGCCATGATCCCATGGTTAACCCTTGACCCTCACGCCATGTTCCCATGGTTAACTTATGACAACCAAATGGATAGGTTGCCTTTTGATGATCTTAGGTTGAATTAATCTGATATGAGCCCAATTTGGAGTATGGTTCTGATAACAACCAACTTGTGGTTGCCTTGAAATGATCTTTTTGATTGAAATTCATTTAGTGTTGTGCCACTTTGGTTCAAGAACAAAGACCAAATCAATTTCAGATTTAAGTAACAAAACAAAAGTTGAAGAAGAAAGAAGAAAGTGGAAGAGATAGAGATGATGAAGGCGCCACAAACAATGGAAATTGTTTGATAAGCCAAGTGATGTTCGCCACAAGAATTTGGAGATTCTTGATAAGAACTCAATCTTGGTTCAACCAAGAACTTAGGAGAAACACTTCTCACTAATTTGGATAAATTCCAACAACATCAAACTTGTTATTTCATATGAATTTTCGTTTTACATATAGTATGGCAGCCAAACTCTTGGCATCCAAAGATAAAATGAAACCTCCACTTGAATAGCCTAATTATGATACTAATAATTCACTTAAGACTAATTCTAATTCAGCCACCAAATGAAAAAAACGAAATTCCAACTTAAATCCCACTTGAATAGCTACCAAAAACCATCAAGGCAGCCACCAAGCCATAACTCTCATTATTGTGGGTGTTACACTTGCTTCTCACATTAAAAGTGTAACTCCCACAATTTACAACTTTTATTCTCACCATAAAACACTCAAAATTCAAACTTCTAACAATTAGAAACATCCAAATTCGTGTAGAATATGCTAGGGACCCCACTTGCATGATTCTTCACTTATTTATTGAAAAATAATAAACTAAAATGACTTGGACCTTGAACCAAATCAGCCCCACTTCATGCTTCCTCCATTTGAATGAGCAAAGTTGTGCATTTGGGCTAATTTGACTTGAACTTGGGCTTATGTCCATTAAGAGAATCAACATTGGAGTTAAAGCTTCTTTGAACTATGCTCCAAATTGGGCTCACATCATCTTTGTTGAAATGTTGTAGACTTGCCCCTCCTTGGCTCATATCAGGTTCAAGAAGCTAGACAAGGACTTGGTGGGCCAATGACAAATGTTACAACCAAGAAAGCCCAACAAGTGTTGATTCAAACTATGGTTCTCATCATGGAAGCAAGCCCAAATGCAAGATTGGATGGAATGAAGCCCAAATTATTAACTTACATTATCCAACTAAAGGATCCATGACAAGAGGGGCGTGCAACATGAAGAAGAGTCCAATTTTAGTTGTTTATTTTAATTCAATAAGTGTAAATGGGTTTTATGAGTGAGCCCAATTACTAAGTGATGTTTTTGGGGCAGCCCACTTGTAATCCATGTTGGAAAACGAATTTGTATGTGTCTTAGTGGGAGGAATCTTTAGCTTGCATGCTACAAGAACTCCTAAACTAGTGTGTGGTAGTTTGAATAAATTGATTTAATTATGGGGGTTACACTTTTAATGTGAGAAGCAAGTGTAACCACCACATAATTAGGGGGATGAAGAGTCAAGAAGGGGGGGGGGCGTAACCTTCATAGTCTTATGGCTGAGTTGAATGATTTGGTGGCTACATTATGAGGGGGTTTTAGGCAAATTAACTCATGTTATGATGGCTGAGTTAAGTGGGAATAAGTGAGTGTTTAAGGTCATGAATTAGGCCAATTAAGTGGGGGTTATGGTTTGGTTTTGGAAGCCAAAAGTTGGCTGCCCAACTATATGTAATTTGTGACAAACACATGAAATGGTAACTTTGATGTTATTTTTGGATCAAATCCATTTTGTGAGAATTTTTTTCTCCTAGGTTCTTGGTTGAACCAATATATTTGTTATGATCCTAGCAAGGAACATATATATTTTCGGATCTATCCTTGAGTGACAACAAAAATTATAGAAGAAGATGAAATACAAAATTGGATAAGATGAGAAATGGGAGGTAGGCGCCACAAATCCAAGGGGATTTGATAAGCCAATGTGAGGTTCGCCACAAGAATCTTGGATTCTTGATAAGAACAAGGGTTGGCTCAATGAAGAACCCAAGAGAGAAAACACTCTCACACTTGGAATCAATCCAAAATGAACTCAAAGTTATCATTCATCATGTAATAGGTGTGTACATATAGCATAGGGAAATAAAAACCAAAGGTCATCATAAGCTGACATAAACTCCTAATAACTAGACATAACTCTCCACTAAGTGGTTATTAAAAGAACATAACTATCCTACTTAAGAAAATAATAAAAGTGGTTCCATAACTTCTAAAGGAGTTACCTAGGCATGCAAGCCAAAGGTTGCTCTCCTTTGTAAGTTCCAAAAACGTGCCAGCCACCATTCATAATGGGACTTGCTCATTCATCAAGCTTAGTGTAACCCAATTAACATATAACTCATTTAAGGTCCAAGAATTCGTATTAAACTTGAAGCCTTTTTTCACCATGATAGAAGCCGAATCTGGTCAAGAGGCCTGATATATGATTTGTAGATAATTCCCTAAGCTTTCCAGCGCACCAAAGAATGCATCAATCGGAGATTCGTAGCCCAAGATATGATCAAATCAAGTATACGGGTTCACCACAATGAAAATAAAATTTTCATCAAAAATATTAATTTGGCCTCAAATTGGACATCATCCTTGGTTTGCATCATTCCCTCCCTCTTGAAAAGAATTCGACCTCGAATTTATTGCCTTAAGGAGTCTTCTTTATCCTCCGGGTTCAAACACAACCATTTTGAATCCATGGGGCACCTCTCTTGGAATTGTTTCTTCAACTTCCTTCAAAATAGAGTCATCACCTCTAGGCAAAGAGTTTGCATTAGTAGTCAAACAAGCATCTTTACATAGAAAGATATATATAGGCTGCCTTGCCAACATTGTTCCCTTCACCTTATTTTCTTTTATAGGAAGACTCTCAATTCTTCTTTCAACCTTTGCCTCAATTTTTTTCTTTTTATTTTCCCCTTCAAAAAATGCAGTCTCCACCTTTTTCTCAACATCTTTTTCATTCTGTTTGTTTTCCTCCATTCCCTTTTCTTCTACCTTTTTCTCATGGCTTGCATTTTTTTATTACTTCTCCTTCTTTGCTTTCCTCATTCACCGAACACTCTTCTTTTATTGTTTTCTCAATCATTCTTTTTTTCTCACTCTCTCCTTTCAAGTACATTTGATCTTCATACACTTGTTTTGGTGACAATGATCCAAGAGTAATTTTACGATTATTAATTACAAATGAGTACCTATTGTTGTAGACATCATATTTTGCTTCTCGTTCAATCCTCCATGGACGCCCAAGTAACAAGTGCTTTGTTTCCATGGGCACCACATCACATAAAACGTCATCTTCATATCTCCCAATCCGGAATGGCACTCGTACTTGTTTGTTCACCATCACGTCACCAAAATCACTAAACTCCGGGATGCTCCAAATGACGTACGGTTGTGGATGCTCTAGAAGAGGAAGTCCCAACTTTTGCACCATGGTGGTACTAGCTAGGTTGATGTAACCCTTTCTATCAATGACCAAGCTACATATCTTGTTCTTCACATAGCATCTAGAATAGAACAGATCCTCCATTTTCTTGGCATCATTTTTCTTCATTAGTGACTCCATGAAGAACCCACTAAGAAAAATTCAAACTTCCGAAAAAAATTGAAAAAACAAAATCATAAGTCACTCTAGGAAGGATGGCTCGATACCAAATGATATGATCCTAGCAAGGAACATATATATTTTCGGATCTATCCTTGAGTGACAACAAAAATTATAGAAGAAGATGAAATACAAAATTGGATAAGATGAGAAATGGGAGGTAGGCGCCACAAATCCAAGGGGATTTGATAAGCCAATGTGAGGTTCGCCACAAGAATCTTGGATTCTTGATTAGAACAAGGGTTGGCTCAATGAAGAACCCAAGAGAGAAAACACACACACAATTGGAATCAATCCAAAATGAACTCAAAGTTATCATTCATCATGTAATAGGTGTGTACATATAGCATAGGGAAATAAAAACCAAAGGTCATCATAAGCTGACATAAACTCCTAATAACTAGACATAACTCTCCACTAAGTGGTTATTAAAAGAACATAACTATCCTACTTAAGAAAATAATAAAAGTGGTTCCATAACTTCTAAAGGAATTACCTAGGCATGCAAGCCAAAGGTTGCTCTCCTTTCTAAGTTCCAAAAATGTGCCAGCCACCATTCATAATGAGCCTTGCTCATTCATCAAGCTTAGTGTAGCCCAATTAACATATAACTCATTTAAGGTCAAGAATTCGTATTAAACTTGCAGCCCTTTTTCACCATGATAGAAGCCGAATTTGTTCAAGAAGCCTGAGATGTGATTTGTAGATAATTCCCTAATCTTTCCAACGCACCAAAGAATTCATCAATCGGAGATTCGTAGCTCAAGATCTGACCAAATCAAGCATACGGGTTCACCACAATGAAAATAAAATTTTCATCAAAAATATTAATTTGGCCTCAAATTGGACATCATCCTTGGTTTGCATCACTATTGTTCTCATCAAGAATCCAAGATTCTTGTGGCGAACCTCACTTGGCTTATCAAAACTCTTGTTTTGTGGCGCCATCATCATCTTCTTACTCATCCATTTTCTTTCTTTCTTCACTTTAATCTTGGTTACAAAGTGTTACACGAATTTGTGTTAAAAAATTCAACCAAAAAGATCATCAAAGGCAACCTCATCAAAGGCCATATTCCCATCGTTAACCATTGACCCTCACGCCATGATCCCATGGTTAACCCTTGACCCTCACGCCATGTTCCCATGGTTAACTGATGACAACCAAATGGATAGGTTGCCTTTTGATGATCTTAGGTTGAATTAATCATTCATTTTAAACCAACCAGAATTGTGTTCATAACTTAGAAAGAAAGAAACAAGTAAATGGGTGAAGATTAGGGGTGGAATGGCACCACAAATCCAAGGGGATTTGATAAGCCTAGTGAAGATCGCCACAAGAATCTTGGATTCTTGATAAGATCGGGGTGGCTCAATCCAGAACCAAAGAGAGACAAAACCCTCACAATTGGAATCAATCCAAATTCAACATCCAAGTCAATTTTCTATTCATGTTCTAGATGCATACATATAGGAAAAGTGGTTCATGACTAAAAAGGAGTTTCCTAGGCATGCAAGCCAAAGGTTGCCCTCCCAATTAACATGTGCACCGTCCACACAAGCATAATTAACATGTGCACCGTCCACACAAGCAAAATTAACATGTACATCGTCCACACAAGATAATTAACATGTGCACCGTCCACACAAGCATAATTAACATGTGCACCGTCCAAAATTTATTACACTTTTATTGAATTAAAATAAACTAGAAAATACTACTTTAGAGAAGTGGGCTTCCAAGCCATCATGGGTCTTCAAGTTGGATGAGAAAAGTGACCAATTTGGGCTCCACTCCATCAAGACTTGAATTTGGGCTTGCTTCAATTAAAGTTGTCACCATTTGATTTAGGACTTCTTGGGCTTTCTTGATCCTAGCTCTTGTCATAGGTCCACCAAGTCCTTGTAATGCTCCTTGATCCATGCTCCTTATTAGGCTCATATCATCCCCTCCTTCTTGAAGTGAATTCGACCTCGAATTGAAATCTTCATCACCTACATCAAAAAGAGATAAATCAACCACATTGAAAGTTGCAATAATTCCACCGTACTCACCAAGAAGATCTATCTTGTATACTAATATTGATCTTGGCCACCACTTGAAATGGCCCATCTCCTCTTGGTTGAAGCTTATTTTTCCTTTGGGGAGGAAATCGTTCCTTTCTCATGTGCACCCAAACCCAATCTCCGGGTTCAAATACCACCTTCCTCCTCCCTTTGTTGGCTTGCTTAACATAACTTTCTGTCCTCTTTTCAATTTGAGCCTTCATTTGCTCATGTAACTTCCTCACATATTCCGCTTTAGCCCTGCCATCTTTATGCTTTAAAATTGAAGAATTGGGCAATGGCAATAAATCAAGAGAAGTTAAAGGGTTAAATCCATAAACAACCTCAAAAGGAGAATATTGAGTAGTACTATGAACAACCCTATTATATGCAAATTCCACATGAGGCAAACACTCCTCCCAAGACTTAATATTCTTGTTAATCACAGCCCTTAGAAGGGAACAAAGTGTCCTATTTACTACTTCAGTTTTCCCATCCGTTTGGGGATGGCAAGTAGTGGAGAAGAGAAGCTTTGTACCTAGCTTTCCCCACAATGTCCTCCAAAAATGACTTAGGAACTTTGTGTCCCTATCACTAACAATACTTCTAGGAAGGCCATGAAGCCTTACCACTTCCTTAAAGAACAAATCAGCAACATGACAAGCTGATCCATCTACCTTTTTGCATGGTATAAAATGTGCCATTTTTGAAAATCTATCCACCACGACAAAAATTGAATCCTTTCCATTCCTCGTCCTAGGTAGTCCCACAACAAAATCCATTGATAAATCAATCCAAGGAAAATCAGGAATAGGCAAAGGAGTGTAAAGACCGTGAGGCATCACTTTAGATTTTGACCTTTTACAAACAATGCATTTTTCACAAAGCTTTTGCACATCATGTTTCATGTGTGGCCAATGAAAATGCTCATGCAACATATCTAAAGTCTTTAGAACCCCAAAATGCCCCATTAGGCCACCTTCATGAGCTTCTTTCAAAAGCAAATCTCTTATGGAACCTTTGGGCACACATAATCTCTTCTCTTTAAACAAAAACCCTTGGTGCTTAAAATACCCATTTTGAGCCGAATGTAAACATTTAGCATAGATATGGGAAAAATCTTTATCATGCTCATACAATTCTTTAATGCATTCAAGCCCAAACATTTTTGTTTCAAGGGTGGAGAGTAAGGTATACCTTCTTGAAAGTGCATCCGCCACAATGTTGGCCTTACCTTTTTTGTGCTTAATCACATATGGGAACTATTCAAGAAACTCAACCCATTTTGCATGTCTCTTATTCAACTTTCCTTGTCCTTTCAAATACTTCAAGGACTCATGATCACTATGAATTACAAACTCTTTGGGCAAAAGATAATGTTCCCATGTTTGCAAAGCCCTCACTAAGGTGTACAATTCCTTATCATAGGTAGGATAATTAAGGGCAGCTCCATTTAATTTCTCACTAAAATAAGCAATTGGATGCCCTTCTTGCATCAAAACAGCTCCAACACCAACATTCAAAGCATCAAACAAGGTTGTTTGATAAGCCTATGAAGTTCGCCACAAGAATTGTGGATTCTTGATAAGAACAGTAGTTTGGTTCAACCAAGAACCTAGGAGAACAATATTCTCACAAATGGATTTCAATCCAAAATAACATCAAAGTTATCATTCACGTGTTTAGGGGTGTAATACATATAGAGTGTGGCTGCCAACTTTGGCTCACAGCTTGTCTTTTCAAGATTCCATAATCCCCTCACTAACTATGCCTAAATCATGCCACTAAATGGTGAGTTAATTTTCTCTTTCCACCATTATGTGGTTGTTACACATAAATCCCTTCTTTATTCCCCTAATTATGTGGTGGTCACACTTGTTTCTCACATTAAAAGTGTAACCCCTAATAAAACAAAACATTAAAAAGGCTAAAAACTTAAAGAAGTTAATTTTGGTATACAAACCAAAAGATACCTCCATCTAAGCCTAAAATTCGAAATTCTTCATGAAACCAAGCTTATTACACTTTATTTAAAAGAAATAACCTAGAAAATGCTATTTTTAAGAGGTGGACGTCCAAGCCCATCATGGGTCTTCAAGTTGGATGAGATAAGTAAGCATTTTGGTCCCCACTCCATTAAAACTTGAACTTGGGCTTGTTTCCATCAAGGTTAACACTATTTGGTCTATAACTTCTTTGGCTTTCTTGACTTTAGCTCTTGTCTTAGGCCCACCAAGCCCTTGTAGTGCTTCTTGATTCATGGTCTTCATTGGGCTCAAATCAATCTTCTGAAAAGTTGACTTGCCCCCCCCCCCCCCCCCCTGGCTCATATCATCCCCTCCTTCTTTGAGTGAATTCGACCTCGAATTGAAACAATCTTCATCACCAAAATTAGATATTGGCGGTCCATCTAAAGTATTCCTCACAATCACATTGGGTGCTTCCTTTGGGATTAAATCTTTAATTACATCGGTTGTCTTGCAAGCTTCCATTGGAGGAACATCTTCGATTTCCTTCAAAAGAGAATCAACACAAGTAGGCAAAGAGTTAGGAAAAACATCAAAACATGCATTTACTTTTCCCACCTCACTTTTTGTTTTTCTCTCATCTTTTCTTGTCTCTCACTCTTTTTCCATACTCTCATTTTTTTCACATTTTTTTTCTTGATTCTTCTTTTTCACATTTTCATCACAACAAGAGGTTCATTTTCCTTAACCATGGGATCATGGCGTAAAGATCATGGGTTAAGCATGGGATCACTGCATGGGGGTCATGGGTTAACCATGGGATCATGGTAAGAGGGTCAGCGTTAACCATGGGATCATGGCAAGAGGGTCATGGGTTAACCATGGGATCATGGCGTCGGGGTCAAAAGTTAACCTTGGGATCATGGCAAGACGGTCAAGGGTTAACCATAGGATCATGACAAGAGGGTTATGCGTTAACCATGGGATCATGGTGTCAGGGTCATTGGTTAACAATGGGATCATGGAAAGAGGGACAAGGGTTAACCATGGGATCATGACAAGAGGGTCTTGTTTTAACCATGGGATCATGGCGTGAGGTTCATGGGGTTAACCATGGGATCATGGCGTTAGGGTCATGGGTTAACATGGTATCATGATAAGTGGGTCATAGGTTAACCATGTGATCATGGCAAAAGGGTCATGGGTTAAACTTGGGATCATTGCAAGAGCGTCAAGGGTTACCCTTGGGATCGTGACAAGAGGTTCATTTTCCTTAACCATGGGATCATGGCGTGAGGGTCATGGGTTAATCATGGGATCAAGGAGCGAGGGTCATGGGTTAACCATGGGATCATGGTAAGAGGGTCAAGGGTTAACAATGGGATCATGACAAGTAGGTCATGTGTTAAACATGGGATCATGGTGTCGATGTCATGGGTTAACCATGGGATTATGTCAAGAGGGTCATAGGTTATCCATGGGATCTTGACAAGTGAGTCATGGGTTACCATGGAATTATGGCAAGTTGGTCATGTGTTAAGCATGGGATCAATGCAAGAGGGTCATGGGGGGGGGTCATGGGTTAACCATGGGATCATAGTAAGAGGGTCAAGGGTTAACCAGGGGATCATAACAAGAGGGTTACGAGTTAACCATTGGATCATGGCGTGCGGGTCCTGGGTTAACCGTGGGATCAAGCGTGAGGGTCATGGGTTAACCATGGGATCATGGCGTTAGGTTCAATTGTTAACCATGGGATCAAGGCAAGCTGGGTCATTGGTTAAGCATGGAATCTTGGCAAGTGGGTCTGGATTAACCACGGGATCACAACAAGGGGTATTGGGAAAACCATGTGATCATGGCAAGAGTGTCTTGGGTTAACCGTGCGATCAATGCAAGAGGGTCATGGGTTGACCATGGGATTATGACAAGAGGTTTATTCATTAACCATGGGATCATGGAGTGAGGGTCATGGGTTAACCATGGGACCATGGTAGGAGGGTCATGTGTTAACCATAGGATCATTGCAAGTTGGTCATGGTTAACCATGGGACCATGGCGTTAGGGTCATGGGTTAACCATGGGATCAAGGCAAATGGCACATGGGTTAACCCTGGGATTATGGCGTCAGTGTCTTGGGTTAACCCTGGGATCATGGCAAGAGGGTCATTGGTTAACCATGGGATCATGATAAGAGGGTCTTGGGTTAACCATGGTATCATGGCGTGAGGGTCATGGGCTAACCATTGGATCATGGCGTTAGGGTCATGGGTTAACCAAGGGATCATGGCAAGTGGGTCCATGGATTAAGAATGGAATCATGGCAAGTGGGTCCTGGATTAACCATGGGATCACGACAAGGGGTTTTGGGTTAACCATACGATCATGGCAAGAGGGTCATGGGTTAACCATGGGATTATGAGGGTCATGGGTTAACCTTGGGATCATGGCGACATGGTCATGGTTTTACCATGGGATCATGGCATGAGGGTCATGGGTTAATGATGCAAACCAAGGATGATGTCCAATTTGAGGCCAAATTAATATTTTTGATGAAAATTTTATTTTCATTGTGGTGAACCCGTATGCTTGATTTGGTCATATCTTGAGCTACGAATCTCCAATTGATTCATTCTTTGGTGCGTTGGAAAGCTTAGGGAATTATCTACAAATCATATGTCAGGTCTCTTGACCAAATTCGGCTTCTATCATGGTGAAAAACTGGCTGGAAGTTTAATACGAATTCTTGGACCTTAAATGAGTTATATGTTAATTGGGCTATACTAAGCTTGATGAATGAGCAAGGCCCATTATGAATGGTGGCTGGCACGTTTTTGGAACTTACAAAGGAGAGCAACCTTTGGCTTGCATGCCTAGGTAACTCCTTTTAGAAGTTATGGAACCACTTTTATTATTTTCTTAAGTAGGATAGTTATGTTCTTTTAATAACCACTTAGTGGAGAGTTATGTCTAGTTATTAGGAGTTTATGTCATCTTATGATGACCTTTGGTTTTTATTTCCCTATGCTATATGTACACACCTATTACATGATGAATGATAACTTTGAGTTCATTTTGGATTGATTCCAATTGTGAGAGTGTTTTCTCTCTTGGGTTCTTCATTGAGCCAACCCTTGTTCTTATCAAGAATCCAAGATTCTTGTGGCGAACCTCACATTGGCTTATCAAATCCCCTTGGATTTGTGGCGCCTACCTCCCATTTCTCATCTTATCCAATTTTGTATTTCATCTTCTTCTATAATTTTGCTTGGTCACTCAAGGATAGATCCGAAATTTTACATGTTCCTTTTTAGGATCATATCGCTTAACCATGGGATTATGGCAAGAAGGTCATGGGTTAACCATGGGATCATGGCGTGAGGGTCATCGGTTAACTAAGGGATCATGGCAAGTGGGTCATGGGTTACCATGGAATTGTGGTAAGTTGGTCATGGGTTAAGCATGGAATCATGGCAAGTGGGTCCTGGATTAACCATGGGATTACGGCAAGGGGTTTTGGGTTAACCATACGATCAGGGTAAGAGGGTCATGGGTAAAACTTGGGATCAATGCAGGTGGGTCATGGGTTAACCATGGGATCGATGGCATCCGGTTCATGGGTTAACAATGGGATCACAACAAGAGCGTCATGGGTTAACCATTGGAACATGACAAGAGGGTCACGTGTTAACCATTGGATCATGGCGTGAGGGTCATGGGTTAACCATGGGATCATTGGCTTGATGTTCAATGGTTAACCATGGGATCGGTTAACCATGTGATCATGGCGTGAGGGTCATGGGTTAACCATGGGATCATGGCAAAGGGCTCATGGGTTAATCATGTGATCATGGCAAGGTGGTCATGGGTTAACCATGGGATCATGGCAATTGGGTCATGGATTAGCCATGGGATCATGGCGTCTAGGTCATGGGTTATCATGGGATCATGAATTCAGTGTCATGGGTTAACTATGGGATCATGGCAAATGGGTCATGGGTTAACCATGGATCATGGGAAGAGGGTCATGTGCTAACCATGGGATCATGGTAAAAGGATCATGGATTAACCATGAGATCATGACAAAAGGGTCCTGTGTTAACCATGGGATTATGGCAAGTGGGTCATAACATAACCATGGCATCATGGCGTGATGGTCATGGTTAACCGTATTTACCACGGCGTGAGGGTCATGGGTCACCCATGGGAGCATGTCAAGGGGGTCTTGGGTTACCCTTGTGAGTTGGCAAGTGAGTCATGGGTTAATCAAGGGATCATGGCGAGTAGGTCAGGGTTAACCATGGATCATGGCAAGAGGGTCACGGGTTAACCATGGGATCATGGCAAGTGGGTCGTGGTTTAACCATGGGATCATGGCGTGAGGGTCAAGGGTTAACCAAGCGATCATGTCGTGAGGGTCATGGGTTAACCATGGGATCATGGCAAGGGGTCATGGGTTAATAATGTGATCATGACAAGGGAATCATGGGTTAACCATTGATGACAACCAAATGGTGAGGTTGCCTTTGATGATCTTTTTTGGTTGAATTTTTAACACAAATTCGTGTAACACTTTGTAACCAAGATTAAAGTGAAGAAAGAAAGAAAATGGATGAGTAAGAAGATGATGATGGCGCCACAAAACAAGAGTTTTGATAAGCCAAGTGAGGTTCGCCACAAGAATCTTGGATTCTTGATGAGAACAATAGTTTGGTTCAACCAAGAACCTAGGAGAACAAAATTCTCACAAAATGGATTTGATCCAAAAATAACATCTGATGACAACCAAGATGGGGTTGCCTTGTTATGATCTATTTGATTGAAATCTTGTTAGGTGTTCTGCAATTTTCAAATTAAAACTCAAAGTGAGATGATTCCAAATTGTAACCAAAACAAGAATTGAAGAATAAAAGAAGAAAATGGAAAGAGTAGAAGATGGGTGAAGGCGCCACAAACAAATAAGGATTTGTTTGATAAGCCAAATGAAATCCGCCACAAGAATGTTGGAATTCTTGATAAGGATAGAAACCTTGGTTCAACCAAGAACTTAGGAGAACAATGCTCACTAACAATGGAAAATTCCAAATCACATCCAAAGTTCCATTTCCAAGGTGTTTCATGCTTTACAAATAGTGTAGGCTGCCCAACTTTTGGCATCCAAGAAAAAAAACGAAAATAGCATTTGATTAGCCTATTCATGACACTAATTACCCACATTTATTGATTAGCCTATTCATGACACTAATTACCCACATTAAGACAACCTTTTGAATGGCCACAAAAGTGTTATGGCAGCCACCAAGACACAAAAAACTCCTAGGCATAAAAGACTCATAATTGTGGGGGGGGTTACACTTTCTTATCACATTAAAATGTAACTCCCACAATTTACAACTTTATTCAAAATAGAAAAACAATTCCCCTAAATTCGTGTAGAACATGCATGTGGTCCTACTTGCATGATTCTCCACTTATTCAATTGAATTTGAACATAAAATTGGGCCTTGACTCACATATGTGCCCCACTTGTTTCTTCTTCATACACCCCCTTTTCATTTGGGCCTTCCTCTTGGATGATCACATTAATCCATTTGGGCTCTTCATCAGTTGACTCGGGCCTTGCTTCCATTAGGAGTCCAATCATTTGACTTAGGGCTTGTTGGGCCCTCTTAGCTCTTGCTCTTGTCATTGGGCCTCCTAGGCCTTGAATGGCCTCTTGGTCCAAATTGGGCTTCATTGGTATTGGGCTCGCATCATCCCCTCCTTCTTCAAGTGAATTCGTCCTCGAATTAGAGTCGTCATCACCTACATCAAAAAGAGACAAATCAGCCACATTAAAAGTTGCACTAATACCCCCATGTTCACTAGGAAGGTCCAACTTGTAAGCATTGTCATTGATCTTGGCTACAACTTGAAATGGCCCATCTCCCCTTGGTTGAAGTTTTGATTTCCTTTGGGAAGGAAACCTTTCTTTCCTCATATGCACCCATACCCAATCTCCGGGTTCAAAAACGACTTTCTTCCTTCCCTTGTTGGCTTGTCTTGCATAGCTCTCGGTCCTTTTTCAATTTGGGCCTTAACTTGCTCATGGAGCTTCTTCACATATTCTGCCTTGGACCTACCATCTTTATGCTTCAAAATGGAAGAATTAGGCAGTGGCAATAAATCAAGAGGAGTTAGAGGATTAAAACCATAAACAACCTCAAAAGGAGAAAATTGAGTGGTGCTATGAATAGCCCTATTGTATGCAAACTCCACATGAGGCAAACACTCCTCCCAATACTTAATATTCTTTTTAATCACAGCCCTTAAAAGGGAAGAAAGAGTCCTATTCACTTCAGTTTGTCCATCCGTTTGAGGATGGCAAGTAGTGGAGAAAAGAAGCTTTGTTCCAAGCTTTCCCCACAAAATCCTCCAAAAGTGGCTTAGGAACTTGGGGTCCCTATCACTAACAATGCTTCTTGGGAGACCATGAAGTCTCACCACTTCTTTAAAGAACAAATCCGCCACATGACAAACATCATCAATCTTTTTGCATGGTATAAAATGTGCCATTTTTGAAAATCTATCTACCACAACAAAGATTGAATCTTTTCCACTTTTTGTCCTAGGCAACCCAACAACAAAGTCCATTGATAAATCAATCCAAGGAAAATCAGGAATAGGCAAAGGAGTGTAAAGTCCATGAGGCATAACTTTGGATTTTGACTTTTTGCACACAATGCATTTTTCACAAAATTTTTGCACATCATATTTCATATGAGGCCAATAAAAATGTTCATGCAACATGTCCAAAGTCTTTTGAACCCCAAAATGCCCCATTAGTCCCCCTTCATGTGCCTCTTTCACAAGTAAGTCCCTAATGGAGCTTTTAGGCACACACAACCTCTTTTCTTTGAATAAAAAACCTTGGTGCCTAAAAAATCCATTTTGGGCTGAATGCACACAATTTGCAAAGATTTGAGAAAAGTCATCATCATGCTCATACAATTCCTTAACACATTCAAGTCCAAACAACTTTGTTTCAAGAGTGGAAAGTAAAGCATGTCTCCTTGAAAGTGCATCCACCACAGCATTGGCCTTACCCTTTTTATGTTTTACAACATAAGGAAATTGTTCAAGAAATTCAACCCATTTAGCATGTCTCTTATTCAATTTTCCTTGACCCTTCAAATATTTCAAAGATTCATGGTCACTATGAATTACAAATTCCTTAGGCAAAAGATAGTGTTGCCAAGTTTGCAAAGCTCTCACTAAGGCATACAACTCCTTATCATAGGTGGGATAATTAAGTGCAGCTCCACTTAACTTCTCACTAAAATAAGCAATTGGAGTACCATCTTGCATCAAAACAGCCCCAACACCAACATTAGAAGCATCACATTCAATTTCAAAAGATTTTGCAAAATTAGGCAAAGCAAGAATTGGTGCATGGGTGAGCTTTTTCTTAAGTTCCTTAAAAGCTTGTTCTTGTTTTTCCCCCCATTTAAACCCAACATTCTTTTTGACAATTTCATTAAGAGGTGCAGCCAATGTGCTAAAATCTTTAACAAACCTCCTATAGAAACTAGCCAAACCATGAAATCTCCTCACGTCACTCACATTTTTGGGGGTTGGCCAATCTTGAATGGCCTTAATCTTTTCTTGATCCACATGGACCCCTTTAGCATTAATCACAAAACCAAGGAAAATCACATGATCCACACAAAAAGTACATTTTTCCAAGTTTGCATACAACCTTTCTTTTCTTAATACAAGCAAAACAGCCCTTAAATGTTCATGGTGCTCATCTAAGTTTTTGCTATATATTAAGATATCATCAAAATATACCACCACAAATTTTCCCAAAAATTCTCTTAAGACATGGTTCATAAGCCTCATAAAAGTGCTTGGTGCATTTGTTAAACCAAAAGGCATTACCAACCATTCATACAAACCAAATTTGGTTTTGAAAGCGGTTTTCCATTCATCCCCTTCCCTTATCCTAATTTGATGGTACCCACTTTTCAAATCAATTTTAGAAAAAATGCAAGCACCAAACAATTCATCAAGTAAATCATCAAGTCTAGGGATAGGATGTCTATACTTAATGGTGATGTTGTTCACGGCCCTACAATCCGTGCACATCCTCCAAGTGCCATCCTTTTTGGGCACCAAAATGACGGGTACCGCACATGGACTTAAGCTTTCTTGCACCCATCCTCTTTGCAACAAGTCCTCCACTTGTTTTTGGATTTCTTTGGTCTCTTGAGGATTGCTCCTATAGGCTGGCCTATTGGGCAATGATGCACCCGGAATGAGGTCAATATGGTGCTCAATTCCCCTCAAAGGTGGAAGGCCATGTGGCACTTCCTTAGGGAAGATATTCTCAAATTCCTGCAAAAGATTTTTCACACCACTAGACAAAGAATGATCATTAGAAATGTTAGTATTTAAACAAAATTCCCTACACAAAAGCATGTACAGGGGCTGCCTTGAAACCAATGCACTTTTCACCTCACTTTTTGTGGCAAGACAACTCTCTTTTCTCTCTTTTCATCTTGGTTTTTCTCTCCTTTTTGTCATGATTTTTTTTTATATTTTTCATCACTTTTTTTTCTCTTGTTCATTCTCTTTTTATTTTCTCTCTTGCTCTCTTTTTCTCTCATTTTCTTTTGATCCTCACTAACTTGTCTTGGAGATAAAGGAGAGAGTACAACCTTTCGCTCCTTGTCCATGAAAGTGAACTTGTTTGAGAATCCATCATGAATGGTCTTCTTGTCATATTGCCAAGGCCTTCCCAACAACATATGGCTTGCCTCCATAGGCACTACATCACAAAGAACATTATCATCATTACTTCCCAATGGAGAATGGAACCTCCACTTGTTTGTTCACCACCATCTCCCCAACCTCACTCAACCATTGAAGTCTATATGGTGTTGGATGGGTTTTAGTGTTAAGGTTTAATTTAGACACCAACCTAGAACTTACTACATTTGCACAACTACCTCCATCAATTATTAGAGAACAAACTTTACCTTGAATTAGGCATCTAGAGTGGAAAATGTTCTCCCTTTGGCTAGCTTCATGTTCCTTCCCTGGACTTCCCAAAAGCCTCCTCACCATAAGTAAGTCACCATCCGCATGAACACTTCTTCTTCACTTCCCTCTCCACTTGAAGCTTCGGATTGAGACATCACTTCACCATTCATGGACACCATAGTTCTCTTGGTTGAACATTGAGAGGCTATGGGCCATGACCAAGACACTTGAAACACTTGACATCTCGGCTCCTTGTGGTTGGCTCCATGGGCTTCTTGCCTTGAGAGGTGCTCACGGCCTCCTTGCTTGGTGCACCCTCCTTCTTTTGCTTGTCCTTCCAATTTGAAGATGGGAATTTGGAAGATGATGAAGAGGAATATTTGGATTTCCTCCTCTTTTAATTGTTGCTCCACCTTAATTGATTGTTGCACCAAATCTTCAAGCTCTACATAGTTTTGCAACTCCACCACATCTTGAATTTCTTGGTTCAAGCCATGCAAGAACCTTGCCATAGTTGCTTCACGGTCTTCTTCAAAATTTGACCTTAGTAAGGCCAACTCCATCTCCTTGAAGTACTCATCCACACTTTTAGAACCTTGGGTGAGTCTTTGTAATTTATTGTGAATGTCCCTTTGGTAGTGCTTTGGGACAAATCTCCTCCTCATTACAATTTTCATGTCTTCCCAAGTTTCAATTGGCTCCTCTCCACTCCTCCTCCTCTCCTTTTGGAATTGATCCCACCATACTAGTGCATACTCCTTGAACTCCAAGGCTGCCAACTTCACTTTCAGTCTTACATTGTAAGTGTTACAATCAAAGACTTGCTACATTTTAAGCTCCCACTCCAAATAAGCTTCGGGTCATTCTTTCCAAAAAGGAAGGAACTTTGATTTTAACCCCTTCAATCCTCTCATCACGCCTTCCTCCCCCTATGTCCTCCTCTTCTAGGTCGTCCTCCTCTTGGCCTCCCTCTTTCTTCACTATCATAGCCACTAGAGTCATCCCGTTGAAGGTTGGCTAGTTGTCTATCATAGTTGGCTTGCATTTGCTCCATTTGTCTTTGGAGTGCTTGAACTTGATTGGCCATTCTAGCATGTAGAGTGGCTGTCCTTGGTGACAATGGTGGACTATCACCCATTTGAGTAGTAGAAAATGTAATTTGTCCTCACAACACTCCCTCTCTTTTCTCACAAAAAGTGTATTTTTTTGTTTACTCTTTTTGGCTTTTTCCACACAAGATGTAATTTATCTCTCAAGCCTTTTTCCACTCTATGTTCTCCTTGGGTTCTTAGAGGAATCAAGTCAAAAACACAAAAATTTCCAAAACTCAAGTAACAAAAATCACAAAACTTATCAAACTAAAGGAAACAAAGAAAGAAATGCTAGAAAGGAAAAGATTTGGAAATGAAAAAAAAAAGGAAGAAGGGAAAAAATTGTAAGAACACTAATTGATCAATTGGAAACTTCTTTTCTCTTCTCTTTTCTCAACACTTCAAGAACACTTTTTTTTTTTTTGTAATATTCGAATTTTTTTTTTTTGCCCAGATTTTATTTTATTATTATTATTTTTTTTTACTTTCAACAAGAGAAGAACACTTGTGTATGATCAAACAATAGCCACGAAAAATTTTCCCTTCCAAAACTGAATCAAAGTAGTAATTTTTTTTGTGGTTTTGGTTTTGAAAGAAACGAAGAAAAATGGGGAAGAAGAAGAACAAAGAAGAACACAACACAATTTCAATCAAAGCCTAAGCTTTGATACCACTTGATGACAACCAAGATGGGGTTGCCTTGTTATGATCTATTTGATTGAAATCTTGTTAGGTGTTGTGCAATTTTCAAATTAAAACTCAAAGTGAGATGATTCCAAATTGTAACCAAAACAAGAATTGAAGAATAAAAGAAGAAAATGGAAAGAGTAGAAGATGGGTGAAGGCGCCACAAACAAATAAGGATTTGTTTGATAAGCCAAATGAAATCCGCCACAAGAATGTTGGAATTCTTGATAAGGATAGAAACCTTGGTTCAACCAAGAACTTAGGAGAACAATTCTCACTAACAATGGAAAATTCCAAATCACATCCAAAGTTCCATTTCCAAGGTGTTTCATGCTTTACAAATAGTGTAGGATGCCCAACTTTTGGCATCCAAGAAAAAAAACGAAAATAGCATTTGATTAGCCTATTCATGACACTAATTACCCACATTTATTGATTAGCCTATTCATGACACTAATTACCCACATTAAGACAACCTTTTGAATGGCCACAAAAGTGTTATGGCAGCCACCAAGACAAAAAAAACATGTGCATAAAAGACTCATAATTGTGGGGGGGTTACACTTTCTTATCACATTAAAATGTAACTCCCACAAGTTACAACTTTATTCAAAATTGAAAAACAATTCCCTAAATTCTTGTAGAACATGCATGTGGTCCTACTTGCATGATTCTCCACTTATTCAATTGAATTTGAACATAAAATTGGGCCTTGACTCCATATGTGCCCCACTTGTTTCTTCTTCATACACCCCCTTTTCATTTGGGCCTTCCTCTTGGATGATCACATTAATCCATTTGGGCTCTTCATCATTTGACTCGGGCCTTGCTTCCATTAGAGTCCAATCATTTGACTTAGGGCTTGTTAGGCCCTCTTAGCTCTTGCTCTTGTCATTGGGCCTCCTAGGCCTTGAATGGCCTCTTGGTCCAAATTGGGCTTCATTGGTATTGGGCTCGCATCAACATCAAAGTTACCATTTCATGTGTGTCACAAATTACATATAGTTGGGCAGCCACTTTTGGCTTCCAAAACCAAACCATAACCCCACTTAATTGGCCTAATTCATGACCTTAAACACTCACTTATTCCCACTTAACTCAGGCATCATAACATGAGTTAATTTGCCTAAAAATCCCTCATAATGTAGCCACCAAATCATTCAACTCAGCCGTAAGACTATGAAGGTTCCCCCCCCCTCCCCTCTTCTTTGACTCTTTATCCCCTAATTATGTGGTGGTTACACTTGCTTCTCACATTAAAAGTGTAACCCCCATAATTAATACAATTATCAAAATATCAACACACTAGTTTAGAGTTCTTATAGCATGCCAAGCTAAAGATTCCTCCCGCTAAGACTGTCTGATTCGTTTTCCATGGATTCCAGTGGGTTGCCCCAAAAACATCACTTAGTAATTGGGCTCACTCATAAAAACCCCATTTACACTTATTGAATTAAAAAACAACTAAATTGGACTCTTCTTCATGTTTCAGCCTCTTGTCATGGATCCTTTAGTTGGATAATGTAAGTTAATAATTTGGGCTTCATTCCATCTAATCTTGCATTGAGCTTGCTTCATGATGAGAACCATAGTTTGAATTAACACTCGTTGGGCTTTCTTGGTTGTAACATTTGTCATTGGCCCTGAAGTCCTTGGCTCCAACTTCTTGAACCATACTCCAAATTGGGCTCATATCATTCCCTCCTTTTTGAGTGAATTAAAATTTGAAGTCTTCATCACCAAAATTAGTCATTTTGGGTGC